>JAWPHD010018163.1:0-41168 GCA_037043455.1 Cyrtodaria siliqua | reverse complement strand
TCTATATCTCTTACATTTCTTATCCTAGCACAACCAAATTTGGCCATGGGCTTCCTTATAGCATTATCTTAAGGACTGCATAAGCAATTTTGGTTCCTGTAACCCATGGGCTCCCATGGAACCCAAATTATGATAGCCCATAAAATGTGTCCCATTTCACATCAAATTTTGCGTGTAAGCTGTGTTTACAAGTCTATATCTCTTACAATTCTTACCCTAGCTCAACCAAATTTGGCCATTAGCTTCCTTATAGCATTATCTTAAGGGCTGCTTAAGTAATTTTGGTTCCTGTAACCCCTGGGCTCCCATGGAACCCAAATTCTGATAGCCCTTAAAATGTGTCTGTTTCACATCAAATTTTGTGTGTAAGCTGTGTTTACAGGTCTATATCTCTTACATTTCTTGTCCTAGCTGAACTAAATTTTGGAATTGGTTTCCTTATAGTATGTTGTAAAGGGTTGGATAAGTAATTTTGTCTTTTACAAATTCTGGGCTCCCATGGAACCCAAATTGTGATGGCCCATAAAATGTGCAATAAAGGCAGATCTAGGTTTGCATGTAAGCATGTATATATCTATAATTTTGGTTTGGGATTTGTTATAGCATTATGCATCTTATTACTTCACCCATATTGGGGCATGGGCTCCCCCACCCCCCTCCCCCTCTATCCCGCCCCTTTTTTTTTTTTTTTTTTTTTTTTTACATATTTCTGAGTTGCTTTTGTCAATTCCTACACATATATATTGCAACGCCCCCCGCCCCCCTGCCCCCCCCCCCCCTCTTACCCCATCACACAACCCACCACGCCCCACACTTGATTTTTTTTTTTTTTTTTACATATTTCTGTGTTGCTTTTGTCGATTCTTACACATATATGTTGCAACCCTCCCCGCCCCTCCCCCCCCCACCCCCGCCTCTCACCCCATCACCACACCCACCACGCCCCACACTTGAATTTTTTTATATTTTTTTTTACATATTTCTGTGTTGTTTTAGTCAATTCTTACACATATATGTTGCAACCCTCCCTGCACCCACCACCCCACCCCACGCCTCTCACCCCATCACCTCCCCACCCCCATCCCGCCCAAGACTTGAAACATTTTTATTTTATTTTTTTATTTATTTTTTTTCATATTTCTGTGTTGCTTTTGTCAGTTCTTATACATGTATGTTGCAATCCTCCCCGCTCCCCAACCCCCCCCCCCACCGCCTCTCATGCCATCACCCCACCCACCATGCCCCACACTTGATTTTTTTTTTTTTTACATATTTCTTTGTTGTTTTAGTCAATTCTTACACACATAAACCTCCACAAAACACTGATTCCCGCCTCTCACCCCATCACCCCCACCCCCACCCCGCCCCAGACTTGAAACTTTTATTTTTTTTACATATTTCTTTGTTGTTTTAGTAAATTTTTACACATATATGTTGCCCCACCCTCCCCCCACCCCCACACTTGATTTTTTTTTTTACATATTTCTGTGTTGCTTTTATCAATTCTGACACTTATATGTTGCAACCCTCCCCGCCCCCTCCCCCCCCCACCCCCGCCTCTCACCCCATCACCACACCCACCACGCCCCACACTTGAATTTTTTTATTTTATTTTTTACATATTTCTGTGTTGTTTTAGTCAATTCTTACACATATATGTTGCAACCCTCCCTGCACCCACCACCCCACCCCCACGCCTCTCACCCCATCACCTCCCCACCCCCATCCCGCTCTTCCCCCCCCCCCCCCCACAATTTTTACACATATATGTTGCCCCATCCACCCCCTCCCCCCCACCCCCACACTTGAATTATTTTTTTTACATATTTCTGTGTTGCTTTTATCAATTCTGACACTTATATGTTTTAACCCCCTTACCCCATCCCCCCATCCCGCCCCACACTTGGAACTTTTTTTTTTTTTTTTTTTTACATATTTCTGTGTTGCTTTTATCAATTCTGATATCAAATCCCCCCCCCCCCCCCCCCCCCCCCCCCCCCCACACCACACTAGAACTTTTCTTCTTTTTTTTTTACATATTTCTTTGTTGTTTTAGTCAATTCTTACACATATATCTTGCACCCTCTCCCCCCCGCCCCCAACTCACTCCCGCCTCTCCCCTAACCCCCTGCCTCTCACCCCACCCCACTTGAATTATTATTATTATTTTTTTACATATTTCTTTGTTGTTTTAGTCAATTCTTACATTTGTTGCCCTCCCCACCCCACACCTCTACCCCATCCCACTCAAACTCGATTTTTAAAAAAAGAAAAATCTTCATATTTTTGTGTTGTTTTGGTGAATTATTACATAGCTTCTTACACATATATGTTTCTCTCACCACCCCCACTCCCCCCCCCCCCCACCATCCACCCCTGCCTCTCTCCCACCCCCACCCCGCACCCCACTCAAAACTCTTTTTTATTTATTTTTTATTATTTTTTTACATATTTCTGTGTAGTTTTGGTCAATTCTTACATATAGTTATGTTGTGCTCCCAACCCCACCCCACATTGTTGTAGCCTTGTTTTCTGATGGTATATACTAGCTATAAATTTATTATTCTCCGAAAAATCGAATAGTCGAGCTGCGCTGTTCTCCGACAGCTCTTGTTATTCTTATTATTTCTTTTATGGGGACATTTCAAACATTGGTAATGGGTCTCTTTTCTCCGTTGAAAATGTTTACAGTGTACATTTTCGAACATTCAAAGTGGTGTGCTTTTATTGTCTCGTCTTTTCGAAGAAAAAAGCGAGACATAGGGATCACTTTTCCGGCGGCGGCGAAGGCGCCGTCAACACTCTTTAAAGTTTTCGGTTAAAGTGTTTTTGAAGGTATATATCTCCAACACCATCAAAGGTATTGCTTTGATACTTTGTATGAACTGGGGTAACCCCTTACACTTTCACTAAGCCCAACCCCACCAATACCTTAACATTTACTTTAAAGAAAAACAACTTAGTCAAACTTTCTTGGTTTAAGTTGTTGGGTAACGTTTTTTGGAAGGTACATATCTCCAATACCATCACATGTATTGCTTTCATACTTTGTATGAACATTCACTGGGCTCCACCCCACAAATGACCTTGACCTTGACTTTCAAGACAATTATTTAGTTATTTGTTTGTTTCTTTCTTTCTTTGTTTCTTTCTTTGTTTCTTTCTTTGTTTCTTTTATTATTCTCAAGCACAGTGTAGGTAAGTATGTGTCATATTTCATTCACCATCATCATACTGTCCTCACAATATGAACGTCACATGTTTCATTAACATTAGCATAAACTCATTGTAACAGAAATGAAAACCGCAGAGATAAGCATTGTCATTGTAGTTTATATAACCAGCTACTACACTTGCAGTCACCAGTATTAACTTTGCGTTGTCTTTCACAATATGAAGAACATTATTTTGTTTCATTAACAATCACATGTTCATCACATGTTCATCATTTCAGAGGTAGATTAATGTAACAGAAGTAATGTAACACCTACGACCCCACCACAACAAACCCCCGTTGTGAATATACAAAACCTATACAAAACCTCAGAAGGCGAGACAGCCTGTGGCCTTGTTTTGACTGTCATTATATATAGTCATATGCATACTTATTTCGAAATATCTTAGAACTAGCGTTTCATGTATTATGTCGTATTTCTGTTAAAATAGAACTGCTCAGCTGAGTGTGCATACGAGGAATGAGAGGCGCACATCATACAACGCTTTCGGTATGATCAAAGGAGAGGTTGAACCGGGTAGGTAGTACATGTATGATGTAAAGTAAGGCATTATGTTGATATTGTCAATACATACAATTCTATAAGTATAGTCACATTAATGAAATTCAAGGACCAGTATCTTGATGCTCTAATGTGATTTCGCATGATAAAACGTCTCCACAAAATGTACCGCAGGCTATATATTAACTTCACGCAAAATAAATTATGTTTTGCTCGTTTCATGTGCATTTTACACGAGCAAAATTGCTTGTGAAAGATCTACTAGTATACCAACTAGGAAAATAAACTTGAACCATAATCAACACGCGTATATACATTATGTTCATGAATTTAACGCGTATTGAAAATGTAGATTTATTGAACATATGCATTGCGTTACTCACGTGTTTAAGAGTTTTATTGAGAATCACAAATACACAGGACACAGGGAAATTGTCAACTATGGTATCCTCTTTAGTTAAGTAGTTTTTAGTTTGTTTTATTCTAAACAATACAAACAGTTTTCTCACACACATGTTTCTTGTTTTCCTTTTTATTTAAAGAACATAATATCCATTAAATGTCTAACAATATGTATATAAATAAATTTCAGATCGGTATGTAATGCTAGGTAATCACAGAGATTCCTGGGTCCTCGGGGCGATTGATCCATCAAGCGGCACGGCCACCATGAAAGAACTGTCACGTGTTCTTGGACAGCTTGTTAAAGAAAGTTAGTAAACGTTATATGATTGTTTATGTGTCAGGTTTGTTATTTTTAAAGATTGATTTCTTGCAAATCTGAAATAAATCCGATAATTTCTTCGGCTTTTTGAGAGCCTTTGTATATTCAAAACTCTGGAGACCAGTAATCATTTATATATTCGGAACGCTGGATACCAGTAAACATTTACATATTCAGAACGCTAGAGACCAGTAATCATTTATATATTCAGAACGCTGGAGACCAGTAATCATTTATATATTCAGAACGCTGGATACCAGTAATCATTTATATTTTTGAACGCTGGATACCAGTAATCATTTATATTTTTGAACGCTGGATACCAGTATTGATTTATATAGTCAGAACGCTGGATACCAGTAATCATTTATATTTTTGAACGCTGGATACCAGTAATCATTTATATTTTTGAACGCTGGATACCAGTATTGATTTATATAGTCAGAACGCTGGATACCAGTAATCATACTTATATTTTAGAACGCTGGAGACCAAGAAGAAGCATCATATTCTGTAGTTGGGGAGCAGAAGAATTTGGACTGATAGGATCTACAGAATGGATTGAGGTAGGCGCCGGTTTAGCTATGGTGTGAGTGTGTGACATTATGTATAAAATAAAATATGATTTCGAATTGCATAAGACAGGGCTTCATATAAAGCCCTGCATAAGACAACTAAAATAGTACCCAATAATTATTTTCACATGTAAAAGAAAACACTATTCTTGCAGTTATAGCTATATGTCAATATTAAATGAAAACGAGTACTATATTAATGTTTTCTAACAAAATATGTACATGTCATATTTGAACTTCATTAAAACATAATTTGAAGAACAATTGAAAAATAAACTTTTTCAGGAAAACAGCAAACTGCTTGACTTCCGGTCGATTGCTTATATCAACATGGACATCGCTGTTACAGGTGAGAACGCCACATATCTGATAGATAGATAGATACTTTATTGACTTAAACTTTTACAGTTTCTCATCATTACATACATAATTTGTAATACATAATTATAATCACATGACAGGTTACACATACTTCTACACACTCACTTATAGTTCAATTTTCAATACTCCTTAATTAATCATAGCTCATATAAATCACACATTTTAATCAATAATCCAAGGATATCAAAAAACAAAAGGAATTATATATAAAATAACAATTTATGTGAGGATGTACTTGAATATATTTTAAGAAATAATATTTGGAATAGAACATCTGACAGTAAACGCCTCTGACAAATATTTACTTAAATTAAAAAGTTCTGACAGTCAATGGGTTTCGGGTTTAAAACATTCGTTTCATCATTTCATTTAAAGGGACACATGGCTTTTCGATTTATTAATGCAGTATCATTTTAACTTTGAACCAGACTGCATATAATTAAATACATTTTTAAGTTTTCAATTTCCTTTGTTATTCAACGAATATATTATTGGTGCATTACAATCAACAGTTAGTAATATCAACCACATTTTTTGAAAAACAATTTTAATATTTAAAATTAATGATTTTCACATAAGCAAATAATGTAGAAAAATATTATATGTGGTTTAACGTCGCTTTTAACAATCGTCCATTCATACATATGAAAGGTTTAACACTGTTACACATAGAAACACATATTACCGTATACGTATATTATGCGTGTGTGTAAATTTAGACATGTTTAACCAGCATGTCGAGGTGTCATGCTACTGCAACAGTAAACGACAATTTATATATCCGTTAATACAATATGAATGAAATTTATACGACCAGACATCCGACCTACATGTACATGCATTTTTAATATTTTCCTAATATCCATTAGTATGTTAAATGTGTTTATTTGTTATACCGATGATTGTGTGGTGCGTATAAAACGTGTGTGTGCTTTAGGTAACTATTCCATCCGAGGTCTGGGAAGCCCACCAGTGTTCCGTGCCATGTACGAAGCTGCCAAAAAGGTAACGTTATAAACAGGGTATGATAATATTAATTGTTATTGATTCTAAAGACAAAAATATAGTTGTAAGATAGCGTGTCATATATGTCATATGCCGCATACCCTTCTTTCATACCAGATACCGTCATATGTCGCATACCCTTCTTTCATACCAGATACGTCATATGCCACATACCCTACTTTCACACCAGATACCTTCTTTCATACCAGATACCATCATATGCCACAAACCATATAACATCAAACAACACATACGCTACACACATACCAGATACCGTCATGCCCCGCATACCAGATACAGCATAATAAGTAAACTAGTTTAATCGGACATGCTTGCATGGTGTATTCAAAGAACATTTGCCTATTGATCACTCTTTATTCAGTAGTGGTCATAACTGCATACCCACCAAAGTATCAACCGAGGCTAAAATCTCTTCAGAAAACAAAGCACACACATACATGGAAAGCCACAAAACATACTCGTTGCAATCAAGTTATCGGAAGAACCCAAAATGAAAAAATAGACCAAATACAAGCAGAAAATGTCCAAAACTGCGAGTACATGTTAGCCCTGTACTTGTGTGTATCCAGAAACAACGGACAGACATCTAACAGAAATTGAACTATATATAACCATTAACGAGTCCGTATTTTGAAGAAACCCTACTACCACAGGCTGTATATCAATCCATATTGCAAAAATTACAAATATGCTAAAAAATCAAATGTTTGTCTATTGTAAAATAAAAGGGGTTGACCATCATACCTTACTGAATTGTTTTGCTGCAGGGTTAAGTTTTGCAGTAGGGTTAAGTTTTGACAATGGTTTGCTTCATGTTTTGTTATGAGATCTAGTATTGTAGTGTATACTTTCAGGTGCCCAATCCTAATGGCACTGACGCTGATCATCCCTCAGTATACGACACTTGGACAGACAGAAAACCGTTAAAGGACCCTGAAACAGGATATAACCTAGATATTCCTGTGTATGTTCAAGCACTATTTCCGACTCTTAGTCGTTAGAAAATGTTCTTTGGAAATGCTTTACTCGATGCCTTTATATAGGCATGTAATGAAACTGTTTTAAAAAACAAGTGTGTAACGCTTTAAAAATGTATTAGATCATAGTAAATTAATTGCTAGATTTGCATCCAAACTTTTTTAAACAAGAGGCGTGGTGTGATTTTGTTTATTTTCCTTAATATTCCTTTTTGAAAACGAAACCCACGTATAATCAGCTGGCGATAAAAGTATAATACCGTTATTTATAACAGACTGAATAATAGGCCCCAAATGCATTTTTTGCAAAAAGGCTGGCAACCAATGACAAACATCTTTGAACTAAGTTATTAGCACCTGACAATGAAAGTGGTACTATCTACATGGTTTGTTTTTCGTTTCGACAAGGGACACATGGTATTATAATAATTACAACCTCTATTTACCACCATTTGTTTCCCTTTACTTTCGACTTTAAGCCATTTGTGTTGCATATATGTCAGTTATTTATTTATTGGTATATACAGTGACTTATGTATGCTCTCCTATGTTTGGAGGGAAAATAAAGACCTACCTATCTACATATAAGCAGTAACAGTAGAATTGTTTGTATAATAATTGTATGACATTTGCTCTAGAATTAATTCCCCTGGAGGAGGAAGTGACTACGGAACATTCCAGATGCGTGCTGGGATACCGTGTGCCGACTTCCGGTATGATCAAGATTTTGTAAGTGCTTGTTCTATTTTGTATCAGATTAGTAAAATTCAAAATACGAGCAGTTACATCAATACAATATATATGTCCGTAGTTACGTATTTACTTTGATAAACAAATCAGAATATTTCTGTAATTTATTATTGTAAAATAACGTAGACAATTTGAAATCTTTATTTCCTTTGACTGATTACATGCAAGCACGTTTAAAGTCAATCTCATTGAAATCATATCCTAATTACACTTTGATACTCTCTGCTATATGATCTGACAACACTGCCATGGAGGTCACGTCAGATCGACCTTTCATCTAATCAATATTCATGAGAAGATCAACTAAATTCAACCAACGTTTCATATGCTCTTTAGATGATGTTCGAGTGAACTGAACAAACGAAAATCCACATAAAATACATTGATCTATCCAAAAAAAGATAAAGTATTCGTGTGTTATTGCTGTGGATTGCACGATAAATTCAAAGACGTGCACTAAATGGCATGTTTACATCAAGCATACGAAGCAAGTCAACATTCGGAACAGTATCTGAAAAATATATATTCTACCGAGATTACTGCGACATTAGATTTTCTAAATAGTATGTCTTAGTACGTCTGGCCCGCTTAGCTCAGTCGGTAGCGCGGTAGCGACATGGACAATTGCGACGTTCTGCGGGTGTAATTTTAGTATGGGGTTCAACACCTGAAGTCGGTCTGTTTTTTTGTACCGCTATTGAATTCCGTTAAACAATCTTCAGTTTTTTTCAGTAAATATTCAATAATGGTGGGTGTGTTATGTTTGTCGATGCAATATTATTTTGTGTATTATAAGCTAAAAGTTACGGACATCTCTATCAATACCGAGCGTAGACTGCTCCACAGCGTTTGACTGAAACGCGACATGTGCAGTGAAGCAGTCAATACCGAGCATTTTTTAGGCTGAAATCAGATTGGCTAATCGTAAGGTCAATCTGCGGTGAACCCCAATGCAGTGTTGTCAGATCCTTAGTAGCGTAGGGTATCGCAGCGTGATAAAGGGTCTGATTTTAATGAGATTGGTTTAAGGTCAACAGTTATTCGAGGTACTAATTTTGATTATTTATACATGTAAATACTTTATAAATGTCCGTGTGGCCCACACTATCATGCTGCGGATAAACTAATACAAACTAGGCAGCATTAATAGACAATATAAGTATAACACAAAGATGATCATGTATATATGAATGCATGTATAAAAAACTAAAGGTAAACTGTTCTTTTATCTATAAATAGACTCAAGGGGATTCCCCTACAACTTTGTGTTTTCACGACAAAACGTAACGATCAAATACGTTTCTAGCGGTTTGATAGAAAGAAAATCATTATGTACATACATATACATATGATTTAACCTAAACAATCTCTGGTAACAAACTGTTTAAATGTCGTAATAACTTGTTTGTTTGTTTGTTTGAATGGTGCTTTACGTCATTTTTATTAGCACATGCTAGTCCATATATGACGGTCGATTTTGTTTGTGGTAAAGGCAGACCGCCCCATTTTTTTCCGTGGGTAAAATCGGTACTGTATACCTCACGTCATTCGTAAGAATTCACACTATCCTACTTGACAAGCCGATCTCCAAATGGGATTCGAACCCACAGCGGTGAGAGAAGAGTATGGTACGCATGTACGTTTACTTTATATTTTAGTATCGCATTGATATGTTTAATAATCTAGATACTACTACTTTCTATAGACAGGACAGCAGATATTGTTTTATCCATTATACCACACAAGTTACGAAACCTTCTACGCCGTGAGCGAACTGATTGACCCAGGTTTTACGGTAAGTGGAATAAATCACGTAACCGAGCGTGGACACAACCATAAGGCCAAAGCCTATCGTTATAATTTTATTTATGCACGAAATGTTTCGAAAAAATATTGCATGATTTATGTATTTGAATATTTTGTATTACTCAAAACAAGTTTCTTTTTGCTAGTTTGAATGTTGTTTTACGTCATTTTAGCACATGTTAGGCCATATATAACGTCGACAATTTGTTTTGTGATAGAGCCAGACCACCTCATTGTTTCTGGGTAGAGTCAGTACTGTATACCTCCTGCAATCCGTTAGAATCGACACTTTCTCACTTGACAAATCGAGCTTCTACTGGGATGCGAACCCTTAGCGGTGAGTGGTGAGAAAGTTTTAGACGCAGCATATTTGCTACCCAGCCCACGGAAGCTCTATGTGTTAAGATTCAAGTGAATCAGTATAGCGTTAATGCTTCTTTCATATGTTCTCGCAGCTTCACAAAACTATCGGTATGTTATCCGGAGAATTGCTTCGTGACCTCGCCGACTCGAAGATTTTACCGTTCAATATGACCGACTACACGATGTTCCTCGACCATTACAAATTTGCTCTACTAAACAACTCCATCGGGCTTCTGCACGAGCATAATATCAATATAAGTAAGTGCTAGTGGAATTTGCAGTCATCTAAGCGTTTTGCATTTGACACAGTTATTAAACAACACATACATGAAGCAATATTTCAAAAATATGTCGTCATATTAAAAGGACACACGGCAATCTTGATTATTTAGAAATCGCGGCGTCCGGCTAAATTTTCTACATAACTTGCATACATGTATTTGCAAATCGTTATTTATTATTATCTTAATTGTTCAAAGCTAACTGTTTGCATATTGCTAGTTGTTGATTATATTGCACCAATACTTTGTTTGAATTATACTGCAAGCATGTTTGAAGTCAACATGCCCCTGCTTTAGTAATTCGAGGTGCTAACTGTAATGATTGATACGTATGTCAAGATGACCGTGTGTCCCTTTAACCGTTCTTGTATCAAGAGTGTATTTTCGTTTCTCTTACCCATTCACTACAGTGACAATTTGTATGCTGTATGACCTATATTTTACAATTAGCTAATTGACCTCAAACGTTGGTGCCTTAAAGGGATATACTAGTAAACCACGTAAAGGGAAGTCGGTGATATACTTTGTCTTGGCGTATACTAGTATACCACGTAAAGGGAGGTCTGTGATATACTTTGTCTTCACTTTGTCTTGGCGTATACTAGTATACCACGTAAAGGGAAGTCTGTGATATACTTTGTCTTGGCGTATACTAGTATACCACGTAAAGGGAAGTCTGTGATATACTTTGTCTTGGCGTATACTAGTATACCACGTAAAGGGAAGTCTGTGATATACTTTGTCTTGGCGTATACTAGTATACCACGTAAAGAGAAGTCGGTGATATACTTTGTCTTGGCGTATACTAGTATACCACGTAAAGGGAAGTCGGTGATATACTTTGTCTTGGCGTATACTAGTATACCACGTAAAGGGAAGTCGGTGATATACTTTGTCTTGGCGTATACTAGTATACCACGTAAAGGGAAGTCGGTGATATACTTTGTCTTGGCGTATACTAGTATACCACGTAAAGGGAAGTCGGTGATATACTTTGTCTTGGCGTATACTAGTATACCACGTAAAGGGAAGTCTGTGATATACTTTGTCTTGGCGTATACTAGTATACCACGTAAAGGGAAGTCTGTGATATACTTTGTCTTGGCGTATACTAGTAAACCACGTAAAGGGAAGTCTGTGATATACTTTGTCTTGGCGTATACTAGTATACCACGTAAAGGGAAGTCGGTGATATACTTTGTCTTGGCGTATACTAGTATACCACGTAAAGGGAAGTCGGTGATATACTTTGTCTTGGCGTATACTAGTATACCACGTAAAGGGAAGTCGGTGATATACTTTGTCTTGGCGTATACTAGTATACCACGTAAAGGGAAGTCGGTGATATACTTTGTCACTAGCATACCACGTAAAGGGAAGTCGGTGATATACTTTGTCTTGGCGTATACTAGTATACCACGTAAAGGGAAGTCGGTGATATACTTTGTCTTGGCGTATACTAGTATACCACGTAAAGGGAAGTCGGTGATATACTTTGTCTTGGCGTATACTAGTATACCACGTAAAGGGAAGTCGGTGATATACTTTGTCTTGGCGTATACTAGTATACCACGTAAAGGGAAGTCGGTGATATACTTTGTCTTGGCGTATACTAGTATACCACGTAAAGGGAAGTCGGTGATATACTTTGTCTTGGCGTATACTAGTATACCACGTAAAGGGAAGTCGGTGATATACTTTGTCTTGGCGTATACTAGTATACCACGTAAAGGGAAGTCTGTGATATACTTTGTCTTGGCGTATACTAGTATACCACGTTGTTTTTCTAAGGTTTAAAGACTGTCCGCCAACTAAAGCGCCAGGAGAACCCTGGCGCTATGGGCACAATAGAGTCTGGTCTGTTCAGATGGGTGTGTTGGTTGATGTGGTGCTGCTGTGTCGTCATTTCTCTTGTAGATATGTAGGTAGATGTCGCTGTTGCTCTGTGGTTGTCGCTGTGGCGGTGAGGTGGGGGGGTCTGGAACGACGTCTAGGTGGTGCTGCCTACAATACTAGGCGATCCCCCATAGGGCCACACCCGCCAGTTGCAACCTGCGTCCCCGGTGGCTATAGCAACTAACGTAGGATAGTTCTATTCTCTTCTGGCACGCAGGTTGATATGGCTCCTTCGCTCCGTGTACAGCGCCAGGCTTCCCTCCATTTGTAGTTGTTCCTGGCGCTGTACAACGTCTGGCGGGACAAAGGAGAAACATCTTCACTCTCGGTCAATCAACAATCATTCCGTTAGTGCTGCATCATATAAGCCAGTGACTTATACTACAAGTAATAACAGATCCGCAATCCTATCTCGTACAACTTTGTAGGATGTGCTGGCAAGGGCGACCAAGTAGGTCACCCTACATGATTGTTGACAGTGCCCACTCTGCGACGTACACGCGGTGAAGATCTAGGTGGTACTAGTATACCACTTAAAGGCCGCCAGTCTATGTGCGTGTTCATTTGAAAACTTGGTAAACAGTTCAATGTCAAGGTCGCATTTTTTTATTTTGGTACACTTTCTTACCTAATTTTCAGCAAGCTGATATTGATTTGCATAAACTCGCGCATTTTTAATAAACACTTAGTTATATATGGTTCTTGCCTACACTAATATTGTTGACAGAATCCAGTCTTGTCATAAATAGTTCTCGCAAACGTCTACCATTAATCATCATTTCAGCCGAATTAGACCGAGTGGTGGATTTGTTTCGAGAAGAAGCTATCAATTTTCACGCCAATGTGAAAAGGATAAATACTAACAAGTAAGCACTGACCTTGACCTTAGTGTATATTTATTTTTCATACCTATGCTGCGATTTTCATCCTATTAATCAGTTAATTAACGTATTTATAAATATTTCATTGGTAATTTAAAACTGTGATGTCATAGTTCTAAAAATGGCGGCTTCCATATCCTTTTCAAACGAACAATCAAATGATCATGTCTTCTTTGTTTATCATCCGAGTTGGATAATTCTTTCACCCTAGACCAATGTTTTTCAGAACTGTGAATAATAACGATTGTTTGGCTGTGGCACTACATTCCCTTTAAGCTCATTGTTTGAGACACGTTTACCCACCATATAGCTAATATCTTACTAACTACAATACACATATTCTGATTTAGGTGAGCGTCTCCCCGTCTGCGCTGCCTTTGTGCTACCTGTAGTAGGGGTTTGAGGATTGAAATAGGAACTTTACATGTTTGATAATGTTTTAATGTGTATAATATTGATATATCTACTTTATCGTATGATTTCAGTCCATATGAACTACGTCGTATTAACGATCAGATGATGGAAATAGACCGAACCTTCTTGGACCCCGCTAGTTTACCAGGTCGATCACAGATATATAGGTTAGTATGGAAGCACAGTGTCTAAACCAATCCACACTATATTGTATATTACCATGAGGGATTATTCACATAGTTCTTGTGCGGAGGGCCTACACAAGTTAGAATCACACACGCAAGCACGCACGCACGCTCGCACGCAAGCACACACACACACGCACACACGCGTGGTCTTTATGTGATTCGTATTTGTGGTAAAACTCTTGGTTCGTGTATGTAATAACTGAAATATTCGGTCACTGATTTAAAGCTAAAACGTGCATTATATGATACATATAGTATCACACGTGACAACCGTTTATACGCTGAACGTCAAGCACAAGGAGCTACTAGTACCAACTGTATGACGCGGCCAGAGATCACACATACGACTTCCTGCATGCCAAGCCACAGCCGCGTTTTATGCAGTAAAGAAGTTAAATAAAGTCATGAAGTATATTAGTTATAGTTATATCTACCTACGCTTACACATTTATTGAAAAGCAGGTATACGATTCGATTCGTCCATGAAATTCCTTCTTTCTTTTAAATTACTGATTCAGTCATAAAAATCACAGCTGAAACACTAGTTTTTATGAACGGAAGCCACTTATGGTAGATTTTATGAACACTTAACTTAGTTAATCGCAACTTACTTATTGTTGAAAGTTAAATTTATTCAAATGGCGACTACCATTAAATGGTTTAATGTTATTTTTTCTGTATATATCTTTCATTTTTACAAACATTGATATTAATTATAGGAATAGTTAAAATCAAATTGATTATTTATTATTCAAGTCATTAAGGAACTCTTAAACGGGACGCCGTGAGCTTAAAAATAATAAAGGCCGTGTTTACCTTTAATAAACAATTAAGTATAATTATGTAATAAGCTGGATATAACTAGCGATAGAGGTCCTTAATGTTTTATCCTGAATGCGTGCATTTTTTCAAAGCGGCGGGCGTTTATTTGAGGCCATAAAAAACAAAACAAATTTATGACCTCATATAAACTTCCCGTTTGTAAAATACAACGTCTCCGGTGGCGTTTAGACGGGGGTATACGGTATCTACCATTTTTATTAATGATCTAATCTTCGTTAATGGTATATCAGCTGTATGATAAATATTCATGTTCGACCTAATCAAATAATGACGCGCACCTGGCGTTAAAACCCGCATTCAGTAAAATGTCATGTATTTAAAATTTCATTTTCAATTTGAACTTTGGTATTGTATACTTTATCGAAACGAGATATCGTATCGTTTATCGTTTCACAAGTAAATCTAACACATGTTTTGTAGATATTTTTTGTAAAGTTTTGTAAATATTTGTTGAGTTTTAAGATAGCTTTGTCTGCCTATTCGATAAAGACTAGTATAAAAAACAGCTGTAATAGAAGCAATATCCGTCATCTAGGTTGTTACATAACTATGCTCCCTGCCCCCAGAGTACAGTCAAGGGAAATAACCCGCGATTATCTGCTTCATTTTGACACTGACATACAATAACGCATGAACGCAAGCATATACTGCGCGACATGTATATATATAATTTCTTTCAATAAATTAAAAGCAGTACATGCAGATTTAAATAACTTACCTTGATATTTGAAATAGATCGTGAAGGAGTATGTTAATAATTCAGCTGTATGTCAGCATCAACTCATTTCAGGATAATCGATCGCGTCAAAAATAGCCACCGCGCACCTGTTACCCTGGCAGGTACCCTATTGTTTACCGCAGAATAATCAGGGAACCAGCTTATTGACCATTCGGCGGATAAATCGGGAATTAACAAGGGGCGCATAGGGAGTTTAAAATCCAGTGTACATATATATCCATGATATAACCATTTATTAATAGATACATTTATTAATAGCCTACCGAAATAAAGTACCCGATTGAAATGTTAACAATAACAATAAAAGAAATAATGTTTAAACCAAATAACCAAATTAACCCTAAACTGAAGGGTATGTTTGCGTCGGAGATTTGCGAACGATAATTAGTTGGCACTCGGACCACTTATACATGTTGTTATCGTTATATCTTGTAGTTATATCTTGTATACTTAATTACGCATCACCTGGCGTAGCTATATCTGCGTTATGTTTGATATTCTATCTAGCAAAATTGAGATCTGTCAGTCATTCATATATTACGTTTCATTTCTCTAGCATAATTTGTATAACTCAGCAAAACCTTGATAACTTTCTGAGTATCTTCATGTACAGAATTTTAAAAAGTTAAAAAAAATATTTTTTTACATCTGCTGCGAAACACGTTATTGCAACTTATGTTAATCACTCTCGATGGCTTCCTGGGTAGAACCAGTAATAAGCATCGAGGATAAACTATTTTGCTCCAGGATAAATAACATGGACAAGGCGAGGATCGAACCCACGACCTCTCGACATGGAGTCCGACTCTCTACCACTTAACCACGCATTCTATACTAAACATAGTCGCAAACAGGTGAATGGTGTAAACAGATGAATGATGTTTGAGGACATCCCCAGTTTACCGTCCAAACATATACCTACCTACAATAGATCGAACATGACCCTTGAATAAATGTTCAATATCAATGATAGAATTATAGGGTCTTAAACGAGTTCCCATTCTATATACATTTTATCGAACGAGTTATGAATTATTTTGATTTTAACAAGCCTTTTGAAATAATTCATAACGAGTTTAATAAATCTTTTATCGAATGGCGACGAGTTTAAGATCCTTTTATCGCTTGACATTTTAGTGGTGTTCGACACGGTAAAAGAGGAGGGCAAGTTATATGATAAATATACTATAACAAATGATTGTATTCAAGAACGGGAAATACAGATCTGAATAAAGTACAGATATTCCAGATTATTGAAAGAAACTGCCCGCAAAAGGGACCACTTAGAATTTACAATAAATAAATAACGTGTTTATATAATGTTTTAAACGCCGAAAAGTGATATTTACATATGTTACAGGGACTAGGGCGTTTAAAAAAAAATTCTGCTTGTAAATTAAAAAAACAACATAAGGCTGTTAAAAACATAAATATATCTATTTATCATTGTAGGCACATCGTCCATTCAACACCAGAAAACAGTCCTTTCTCCGCGGCAAGTTTTCCTGGCCTTAAAGACGCTATTTACAAGCTGCAGAAGGATCCCAGCAACCCCGGCTACATTGAAGAGTTACAGCACCATTTTTCTGTTGTTGTTTTCACCATACAGGCTGCAGCTTACAGCCTTAAAGATACGACAAACTTTTTCCGTGAAAATATGTGATTGTTGTTATTGAAACACTACGTATGCGCATTATAAATTGAGAAGTAGCAGGGAATACTGAAATACATTTATTTTTCGCAACAACCGGAAGTAGTCATTTTCACGCAGTAGTGAAACACGCGCGACAACATAAAACGTCGAAACGGTCCGTGTCTCCTCCCTGTAAATATTTACTCCCTGGAAATAGTAACACTTTCTAGCAAACTTTTTCAGGCGTGTAATCGTTAAAGAATTTTATTGCATTTCAATATTGTGAAGTAAGGTTTTCGGCTCCTATGGCTTTACCCTCATAAACTGTATAAAGTGACGCAATGATTTCCACACTGCGACAGTTAGTATCGCCATAGACATAGATACCTGCATTGATGTCTATGGTATCGCGCATAGATAGCCCTCATGACTACCAGGCTTGCTTCTTTATACTTTATTTACTTCTACATGTATGAATTATTCTGAATAGTTTACCCGTAAACCGGCAAAACATGTGGTCTATCTATGTAAGTATTTTCATAACTACGTTACTAAATAAATGCCAGTAAACACTTACTACGTACTTTCCACTAATTGTATAATGAAGAATAAGTTCGACTATGTGCCATTTTAATTCTTTGCCATTGAACAAAATAACGACCTAGTATAAAATCACTTGGGTTAAACGTCTAAATTTAAAATGAAAGGAAAATGTCTGCTTAGTTTCTGATTTATATTTACTCTTTTAGTTGTATGATATTAACATTTCTGAATGTATTGTTATTTTGCACCAATATTAACATGATTTCATTGTATCCCTAGAAGTGCCAGACTTTAGCAAGTTAACTTATTTGATGAATACAGTGTCACTCTAACATTTGATATAACAGTACTACAACTACACATATCGCTGTTTATTATGACATTCATTTTCATTCGGGCAGTAAAGCGTGTGTGTTTTTTCTGAGAGGTGTAGCACTTAGTGATACGCGTTGTAATCGTCAATTGTGACGGAAACGTGTACTATACAGATACAGATACATTTTACGTGGACAAAATGCACCAACTTATTTCACCACTGCATAAATGTATGCTTATATAATATATCTTCAAGTCTGGACAATTTTATAATAATCTATAATATATGAGCTGAGAAAATTCAATTTAAACAGAAAATTGTTCTTTACTACGCATGATTATATACACCCCAACGCACTGTGCAAGAATTCTGCATGCATTCCGTTTTGTCAAACATGCAACCGTCCGTTTTCATGCAAGTCTACGTTTTATGTTAATCACGAAACATGTACCCGTCTTTAGTTCTGCATGTTATTGTCTGTGTTCCTGTAAAAAAATAAAAATGATTACTCATTCAATTTTGTTTAAATCGTTTACAACCCGATAAAATAGACAATGTGTCCATTGGACACGGAAATATAGCTTTAGCGTTTTCGGTCGCATTAAAATGGGGTAAACGCAAATCTTATATTTTACGGACGGACGGAAGAACGAAAAAGCGGACAAGGTTAGCTCTATATGCCCACTCCACTTTCGTGGTGTGGACTAAAACAATAACTGGAAGAGGTGTTTTTTAAATTTAGTGTTTCTGAATAGGTTCCATACATCTAATCTTCCTGAAATTGGGACACACGAGTTTATTTACCATACGGAATCAGTCGAAATACATAAATACATGCCGATACATGGGAATAGTTATGGAGGTGTAGATAAACACAGTTTATTTAATTCATAATGTTCAATTGCAGAGATGTTGAGATTTTATCTTATTTCAGTAGGTGATAACATTTGTGTTACTCTGTTTTTATCATTAGGTTATATAGTAAAATAAATCTTTGGCAGAGTAAAAAGACGATAACAAGATTTTGATTTTGAAAGAAACATATATTGAATCAATTTGCATGAATGCAGGGTTTTAAAAGAACCACACTGCAGATACCTAAATTTTAACAGTAAACTTGGTTGAACAGCAAGGATAAAGACCGAGTTTATCACCTACCAGAATGTATGTTCGTCACTGAATGGTCAGTTTTTTTGATGATGCTGTGTCAAAATTATAAATTCTCAAGACTTTAAACTCTCACAAATGCCATCGTTGTGATACTCTGGCAAGGCGAGACTAAAACAAGTTATCAATAATCATGAACTAAAATCAATGACATGTTCAAAGAAACACTAGTCCACAAACGTCCGGGTATGTGCCATTTTACATGGGAATTACGGAAATAAATTCAAAATTATCTAGTTTGTCATCTGGTGGCAATTAATTATACATGGACATGAGGAGATTGTGCAAACAACTGATGTCCAGGCATAACTAACGGTAATATAACTAACGGGTTATATATACTGTCGTAACGGGTTATATATACCGTCGTAATGCTAACATTTAAAAGCCGCAGGCTACTAAGTTACGTCTTCCTGTTTCAATTGCAAATGTGGGAAGATACTTTTAAAAGTGAATTCAGTAGTATTTACATAAATGATGGGACCAGTAATTGGTAACTGCTCTAGTTTGCTATTCGCATAAAGCGGAAAATATACCGTACTACTCGAAAAAGTCTGCGTTACAGAGACGCTCGTTGTTACTAAAACCTGTAGCGAAGAAATACGAGAGCACCTTAATTTTTCGCATTTCGGCACTTCCAATCAGGAATTCTGAGATCTTCTCACGTCAGATGAGAAGGTAAGAATTCTTGAGCTCATCTGGATTACACGGGGTCGGATTAGGGTTGTAGGGATTTCTGTAGTGGATTATCTTTTGGCTTCACCTTAACGCAAACGTTTTTGCTGATTTTATATAGTGTTGGATGACATCAGATATTTGAATATAAATAGGTGAAGTGAACTTTATTTAAAAAAATATTCAAAAATAGGATGCGGACTAAGAATAAAATGATTTCTATATCTCGGATACTTGCTGGATTATTACTGGTGGGATATGCAACTTCCGTCCCAATCAGACTATTTTTCCCGTACGGAGAATCCCGTGGGGACACTTTCCTTCCAAAAGGTGACGATATAAGTTCTGCGGAAATTCAACTAACAACACCAGTTCACTTTTATGATGGATTTTTTACCAGTTTATTTGTAAGTATACAATGTTATGGTGGATTTTGCACATATTTATATAATGCTTTTGAGTTTACATGGACGGTCTCTCTAATACTCTTTGTGTTTAGATGGAGTCTGAATAATGTTGTGCCTGTTTTCTGCTTGTATAGTATATGCTTACTTTTAACACAGACCTAATAACACATTTATTTATATGTCTGTGCTTTTAACTGGGACGAAAATGACGCGTCATTTTACCAATCATAATATGTTAGTATTTTTCACCTACACTTGAATAATTTATTTTATTATAACATTATGCATTACACGTTACAACTATTCATTATTAATTTTCATAAAATAACTATTTTTATTTGCATTATATATCTATACTATACTATACTATACTGCAACACCCACTTTCGAAGATTATATATATAATTTGCGGATCGCTTTCATCTCGATGGTCTATGTATATACTTCTGATATATATTAGTTTTTTTCAGAAAAACTGCACAAGTTTACTTTTAAATAAGAAAAATAATGGGGCTAATAACTGGCTATCTTGACACATACTGTGTAGAATTTTCACGGATTTAAACACGTTGGTTATAATACTCTTATAAGTTGTGATAAAATCTTAAACCCTTCTCTACATATCCGCATGTGTGAAAAACACCATTCATGCAGTCCGTACAACTGATGATAGTGGCAAGATAAGAACATTGAGTGTGCAAGTTATTATATAAACTGTATGTTGCACGTATACTTGGGCGTGTGCGATAGAAATAAATACTCATCACCTGTGTGTATAATAAATATGATGTACACACTTAGCAGCAGTATTGCTGATCTTGAAGAATACAGGATAGATATGATCAAGTAGACGATATTGTAATCAGAAGCACCAAACAGAAAGATACAGCACGACCCAGAGTATCTGAAAGAGAAACATAAAGCACAACCTCGAATATTTCAAACAGAAATATAAGCACTACCTCCGGTATGTCAAACATAAACATACAGCATATCTGAAGTATTTCAAACAGAAACATATAAATCTCAAACAGAAAAATACAGCACTACATCGGGTATCTCAAACAGAAACATAAACACCAGCCCGAGTATATCAAACAGAAACATACAACACTATCCCGAGTATCTCAAACAGAAATATACAGCACAACTTCGAGTATCTCAAACAGAAACATACATCACAACCTCGAGTATCTCAAATGGAAACATACTTCACAACCTCGAGTATCTCAAACAGAAACATATAACACAACATAGAGTATCTCAAATAGAAACATACTTCACAACCTCGAGTAGCTCAAACAGAAACATACATCACAACCTCGAGTATCTAAACTAAAAACATACTTCACAACCTCGAGTATCTCAAATAGAAACATACTACACTACCACCAGGAGTATCTTAAACAGAAATATACAGCACTACATCGAGTATCTCAAACAGAAATATACACCACAACATCGAGTATCTCAAATAGAAACATACTTCACAACCTCGAGTATCTCAAACAAAAACATACAACACTACCACGAGTATATTAATCATAAATATACAGCACTACATCGAGTATCTCAAACAGAAACATACATCACAAGCTCGAGTATCTCAAATCGAAATATACTTCACAACCTCGAGTGTCTCAAACAGAAACATACAACACTACCACGAGTATCTTTTAAACAGAAATAATATACAACACTACATCGAGTATCTCAAACAGAAACATACGGCACAAACTCGAGCATCTCAAATAGAAACATACTTCACAACATCGAGTATCTCAAACAGAAACATACACCACTACCACGAGTATATCAAACAGAAATATACAGCACAACATCGAGTATCTCAAACAGAAACATACAACGCTACCACGAGTATCTCAAACAGAAATATGCCGTACTTTCCCCGAGTATATCAAACGGAAATATACAGCACTTATCTCACATAGAAACACATCTGTAGCTCTACCTCGAGTGTCTCAAATAGAAACATACATCACTGTCTCTCAAACAGAAACAGACATGACTTTCCCGAGTATCTCAAACAGAAACATACATCACTTTCCTGAGTATCTCAAACAGAAACAAACAACATGAACAAACAGAAACAAACAGACAGAAACATACAGAAACATACAGAAACATGCAACACTACTACGCAGGACCAAGTCTGTAACAGCATGTTCAAACAGACAGTTCCTGGTTTGATGAATCCAATACATTTTCACCCACATACCCCACACACCCACTCAATGTCCATATCTCTGGTTATATATCTCTTTCAAAATAACATGTCGCCGGGGCTCGCTGAACTAGTTTGGGCGTTAGACCGGTGAAATTCTAAGTGCCAGGTTTCTTCAAACATGTACTTTGAAAGTCATTGCTTAAAGTTTCGTGTCCGGGCTATAACTTATTTATTTATCATTGGATTTCAATAATTTTAAATTCACTGAAAATATGAAGTAATATTTTCTATTTTTGAAGATCTGGCTCTATGCAAAGGACAGATAAGTTTTACATTCACGTTTAGGCGACTACCGAAAAAGTGTGTAATCGGTTATAATTGTAATTGTATCTTGGGTAGTACTCAATTCAACCGGACGTTGGGTAGTACAACTCAACGTGACGTAGAACGGGTAGAACAACTCAACGTGCCGTTGGGTAGCTGACGTTGGGTATAACAACTCAACCTGACGTTGGGTAGAACAACTCAACGTGACGCTGGGTAGAACGGGTAGAACAAATCAACTTGACGTTGGGTAACTGACGTTTGGTATAACAACTCATGACGTTGGGTAGAACGGGTAGAACAACTCAACGTGACGTTGGGTAGCTGACGTTGGGTATAACAAGTAAACCTGACGTTTGATAGAACAATTCAACCTGACGTTGGGTAGAACAACTGAACCTGACAATGGGTAGCTAACAAC
The DNA here is from genome assembly GCA_037043455.1 of Cyrtodaria siliqua. Lineage (NCBI taxonomy): Eukaryota > Metazoa > Mollusca > Bivalvia > Adapedonta > Hiatellidae > Cyrtodaria > Cyrtodaria siliqua. The sequence continues at coordinate 17,913 of JAWPHD010018163.1, read as the reverse complement.
TCAATCTGACGTTGAGTTGTACCTGACTTGGGTAGAACAACTCAACCTGACGTTGGGTAGAATAACTCGACCTTGGGTAGAACAACTCAACCTCACGTTGGGTAGAATAACTCAACCTGACGATGGGTAGCTGACGTTGGGTAGAACAACTCAACCCGTTGGGTAGAACAACTCAATCTGACGTTGGGTAGAACAACTCAACCCGATGTTGAGTAGAATAACTCGACCCGAATTTGGGTAGAATAACTCAACCTGACTTTGGGTAGAACAACTCAACCCGTTGGGTAGAACACCGCAATCAGACGTTGGATAGAACAACTCAAAGTGACGTTGGGTAGAACAACTCAACGTGATGTTGGGTAGATGATGTTGGGTATAACATCTCAACCTCACGTTGGGTAGAATAACTCAACCTGACGTTGGGTAGAACAACTCAACCTGACGTTGGGTAGAACAATTCAGCCTGACGTTGGGTAGCTGAGTTGGATACAACAACTCAACTGGGCGTTGGGTAGGACAACTCAACCTCACATTGGGTAGAACAACTCAAGCTGACGTAGGGTAGAATAACTCAATCTGATGTTGGGTAGAACAACTCAATCTGACTTGGGTAGAACAACTCAACCTGACGTTGGGTATGGTGGAGAAAGACCTCAGTTGGCCCTCCGGGCAATTTTTGCGCACGGGTGGTCACCTGGTTAGAACCACCGACGTTCCGCAATTCAGCTGGATAGCTTCTTCACTCCCATGAGGGCTCGAACCCACAGCGGTGAGGGGGCAAGTGATACAAGCCAGAGACTTTAACCACTCGGACGCGGACGCCCACAGACCGAATGAGCAAGACTATGCACATTTGCCGTCACAAGTACCAACAGCATCACCGTGTGCACCTAGCCTAGCGTACATGCATTACACCATAGATCTACATACACCTGTATATCCATCCAAAGAACGGAACTTACGCTATCGTATATATTAACACCATGTATACTACGTGTTAATTTTGTAAATTATATAATAACAATTTTACAACCTTACTATGAAACTCTATAGATCTGTAGATAATGCCAACAAAGAAAAGTCCTCCAGTCTCAGACTTTTCAAAAGTTTAATGCCATCACAGGTAGATCTTCTAAAGTGTTCCTTGTAAAGTTTCGCAACGGTTACTGACGCGTTTCGAAACATGATGCCGCATATAGACGTTATTTCTCATATAAAAGTGCGCTTTTGTGCCGAAAAAAAAGAGGTGAACAAACACAGTTTGCTTAAATAAGTGGCACATTTTGCGTTAATTGTGTGTACATTTATTTAGCATGGTTACTTCAGGTCAAATAGTAATCCGAGCATTCTCTGACCTTACTAGCCCTTTTTACGGTTTTGATATTTCATCTGGCTGTGTACGGTCAGAGCGGTTCCAATAGTAAAAACACGGTGATCTCCTCTCCCGCGAGGAAGAGGAGCTACCCTCTTGGTTTTAAGTCAATATAACTAAGAAAGTATGCATTGAATTAACATTTCAAGCCTCTAAAGTGATTATCAATATATTTATTTACCTATCTGAACCGAAATATTTGTTATATTAATCTTTTTAAAGTGGTAACGGTCAACCCTTTGAAGACGAAGTTCAAAAATATTAAATTTCCTACATTTGTTATTATTCAGGTCAAGAGTCATGTGATTGTGACCGGTGCGGTGATAAATATTTCCCGCAAGATTAAGACAATTTCAAATTGCGACCAACTTTTCCTTTTGACACTCGCAATTTTCTAAACAACATCCACATGTTTAAATTTTAAATCCTAATTAAACTCCGAGAAGAGTTTGTTCCACTCCTAAAATCCCTCCATGTTGTCAATTGATAGTGGAGTTATTTGATGAGGGGACTATGAATGCCTTCACCGCGCGCGAGAATATCACCGGAATTTAATTAATATGCAAAATGGCAATATGGCTGATATGGTAAACAAAAGTGTACTTAAAAACATTCTTAAAAACATTTATGTTTTATTGTGTCACTACAATCGATAAAGATGCAGTTTTATCATTGCAACTTGTTATAATAAACATTAATTGATCGATTTGTTAGGCTAAATATTCCTCTGACCCTAAAAAGTCACACAAAAAAAAAGAAAAAAAAGAGAAGGCTTTTAGGGTCAGAGAAGGCTCGGACTAGTCAAATAAGAGAGAAAAGTAAGACATCCCGCCGTTGTTCAGTTTATTTTATCATCTAGATTATTCCATTTCATAATCTACTTATCACGTAAGCTGCTTTATATGAAGTTCGATCGTCCGACAAAGAATAACGTTGAATCCTGCAATTTGGCGTTTGTGTAAGGAGTATGAACAGATCAACACGCTAAGACTGGCCGTCACACCCCATACGAACTAAGACTGGCCGTCACACCCCATACGAACTAAGACTGGCCGTCACACCCCATACGAACTAAGACTGGCCGTCACACCCCATACGAACTAAGACTGGCCGTCACACCCCATACGAACTAAGGGACCAGGCAATATTTATCGGGGGTTGGGACCGGTGCATATAAAAATGTTATATACAAAACTGTACGTCCCATGGCAAGCAAACGAAAAAAAAAGGTATCGTCCCATGGTTTGTCGCGACAAAATAAGTACATGTCCCGTGCCATTTTGCATCTAAGCACCGCTCACTGCTTCAATATTTGTATTGTTGAACGTTTTGGGAAAAAAAATACTTTAAAAAAAAGTGTACGTCCCATGGTAAGCAAGCGGAAAAGAAAGTATCGTCCCATGGTTTGTCCCGACAAAAAAAAATACATGTCCCATGCACATTTAAATATTGACAGGTCCCTTAACTAGACAGAACAGGCACCATACTACTACACCAAAATGGCCTGATCTAATTTATTTCTCAGATGTAGGTAGGATATTCCTAATATGAAGCACCATAATGTTGGTAACAATTGGTTTGTCTGTAGACATGCAGTAATGCACGCATTTATTATATTGTCTTGTGTCCAACATTTAATATGTTATAATACAGTACACGCCACAATTTCAAAATCTACAGTTTGTTTTCTCGAGTTAATTTATTTACCAAGTTCCAAAGACAAAAATCTATAACGTAGAGTACCATACCGAAATCTAAGAATCGAATCAATCATGTTAATAACTTCAATAATTATTTCCTGACTTCTGGTAATAGGGTTACTGGATCAGGCGTACTGGATCAACTATGTAGGTCAGTATGGTGAAGCATATGGAAGCATACGTCTGGTGGTATTTCATGCTACATTAACATCTGATTGGTACACGTGCTAGTATCGCCAGCATGATGGAGATATACATACATACTTTGTTGCAGTATATGAACTGTTTATTTAGGTCACAGACAACCATTGAATTTCCCATAGGCCTTCATTAAGGCTCCGGCTATATTTATACCATATTTATCCCGGACTCCGAAAGTTGGACTGTGTATCAACGTCATTTTACTGTTAATATTAGTATTAATAGTAAGAATACCGGGACGCTGTCAAATCATTACGTATCAATTTTAGGGATACAGTCTACAAATTATGATCTGTACTCAGCATACGAATACAGCTGGTTCCAAATCGTTATCGTCTCTGATTAAACTTTATTAAAGAAACAAACGGCAATCTTGATTTTTAGCTCAACTGATCAGAGATCAGCGGAGCTTATGCCGTGGTGCGGTGTCCGTCGTCCGTCCGTCCGTCTGTCCGTCTGTCCGTCTGTCCGTCTGTCTGTCCGTAAACTTTTATTTGTAGCGACTTCACAGCTGAAACTACTGGATGGATATTCATGAAACTTTACAGAAATGTTGCCCATAAAGTCTAGTTGATCCTAGCAAAAATTCATGTTGATGTGAAATCCAAGATGGCCGCCAAAGCTAAAAATAGAGTTTTAAAATACAAGTTTGTAGCGACTTCTTCTTGAAAACTATAAGTGATATTGATATGGGACTTTTTCTAAAATGATCAGCATGACATGATGTTGATCCTAGTCAAAAATCGTTTTGATTCAACGTTAAACATGGCTGCCAGCAGCCATCTTTGTTTACATAGAGTTATATAGTAAAAACTTGTAGCGACTACTTCTCTGAAACTACTTGGCGGATTGTCATGAAACTTTACAGGAATGTTGCTCTTGATGTCTAATTGATCCTAGAAAAATTTCAGGTCGGCCGGAAATTCAAGATGGCCGTCACAGCTAAAAATAGATTTTTAAAAAATAAGTTTGTAGCGACTACTTCTTGAAAACTATAAGTGATATTGATATGGGACTTTTTCTAAAATGATCAGCATTACATGATGTTGATCCTAGTCAAAAATCGTTTTGATTCAACGTTAAACATGGCTGCCAGCGGCCATCTTTGTTTACATAGAGTTATATAGTAAAAACTTGTAGCGACTACTCCTCTGAAACTACTTGGCGGATTGTCATGAAACTTTACAGGAATGTTGCTCTTGATGTCTAATTGATCCTATCAAAATTTCAGGTCGGCCGGAAATTCAAGATGGCCGTCACAGCTAAAAATAGATTTTTAAAAAATAAGTTTGTAGCGACTACTTCTTGAAAACTATAAGTGATATTGATATGGGACTTTTTCTAAAATGATCAGCATGACATGATGTAGATCCTTGTGGAAAATTATTTTGATTCGACGTTAAACATGGCTGCCAGTGGCCATCTTTGGTTACATAGAGTTATATAGTAAAAACTTGTAGCGACTACTCCTCTGAAACTACTTGACGGATGTTCATGAAACTTCACAGGAATGTTGCTCTTGATGTCTAGTTGATCCTAGAAAAATTTCAGGTCGGCCGGAAATTCAAGATGGCCGCCACAGCTAAAAATAGATTTAAAATAAATAAATTTGTAGCGACTACTTCCCAAAAACAATAAGAGATATTGATATGGGACTTTTTCTAAAATGATCAGTATGACATGATGTTGGTCCTTGTCGAAAATCGTTTTGATTTGACCTTAAACATGGCTGCTTTGTTTACATAGAGTTATATAATGAAAACTTGTAGCGACTACTTCTTTGAAACTACCTGACGGATTTTCATGAAACTTTACAGGAATGTTGCTCTTAATGTCTTATTGATCTTAGCAAAATTTCAGGTCGGCCTGAAATTCAAGATGGCCGCCACGGTTAAAAAAAGATTTTCAAAAAACAAGTCTGTAGCGACTACTTCCTGAAATCAAAATCAATCAGTAGAGCTTCAAGGTCATTGACCTCTTGTTTAAAAGCTCGCGGCGCCCCGTTAGTTTTTCTACATGACTTGCATTTGTTCAATAATTAATATTAATTATAATAGTTATAAAGGAAATTGTGTTTGAATATTACTAATTGTTCGTTTTTACAGCCATGGACCTATATACATGTATATAGGTACTATACATGTATATAGGTACACATCTATATATGTCTCTTTTTGGTGCTGTCTGATTTTAAAATAAGCAACACCTCTTCAATCAATAAACACAGTTGATGAAACCTTAACTGAAGCTTCTTCTAAACAGTTTGAATAGGTCTGCTCCACTGCTCCACGCTCCACTGCTCCACTGCTCCACTGCTCCACTGCAACTTATTTCTCCTGATCTACATGATGACTAGTTTATCTAATGCTCGAATTGTTCATGATACATGTGTATTGATTATTGACAATTACAAATAAAAACATTCTAACATCTACACACTGTGCGTTTATTTGTATCATATTCATTCTCCTTACTGTATTCTTATGTAATTGTTCTGACCTTGAGATACTTTGTTGTAGCCTTTAGGGTTAACCTGATTTCCCTATATCTCGTAGCCATAAGATATATGGCACCCCTTGCCTGAAACTTACATCCACGTGACATTTAATGAAGTGACTCCCGAGTTTTGCAGTTTTTTCCCCGCCAAATGTCAACATGTACATACTTTCATTTTTCATTCATAATTTTAACAAATACTACAAAAATATGTATTAAATGTTCAATTTTGAAGAAAACATATTTATGTTTGAATTCTCGAGTTATTTTATTTCAGTCATTATTTTTATCCAATCCATGACTTCACATTGATAAACATTAGTCTCGGATTCCCTAGACTTTTTTTGAACCAATCACAGTCTGTTTTCATTTAGTAGACACGGACTTTAAGAAGCCTTCTATAATATGTGTAAAAGTCTAAACATTAAACTAAACATTTCTGTCTACCTATAAAAGAAATTAAGCTGGTAAATAATGGCAAAATTACACCACAGAACCGTTTATCAAAAGATTATATAAAAAAATGTACGTCCCATGGCAAGCAAATGAAAAAAAGGTATCGTCCCATGGTTTGTCGCGACAAAAACAGTACCTGTACCATGCCATTTTGCATCTTAGCACCTTTTTACACTTTTTTTTGCCGTGAATCCGATAAAAAACAGTCACGTGGTTTCGATAAAAAAAAATCACGTGGTTTCGTCACCCTGAGCTATATGAAACCCTGCGGTCACGTCCTGAATCCGCTACGACATGCACCCTCACCGTTAATGACATTAAATAAGTTAAATACTAATTGTGCGAGGAACTAATCATGGGATTGACAAATAGTTCATTTATTTCCCCCCATTTGGTGAGCCAATTATTATAAATCTGTTTTCTTGTTTACAGGTTAATTCCAATGGTCATTTATCGTTTGAGTCCAAATTATCCGAGTACCAGCCCTCTATGGTATTGCCGATGGGTATCGGGATAAAAGTTATAGCAGCGTTTATGGCGAATATTGACACCAGCGTCAGAGGAAATGTATTTTTTAGGTATGTATCTTAATTTCGTAGTAATTCTGTATTAATCCCAATATGCATCTGCAATACGAGCCCATTTCTTTCATTCATATCCTTCCATTTGCTTCGTCCGTCGGATGTGGGCGTCAACCGAATGGTTTTATTTATAAACCGAAGCAGAATTGTCTGTTGTCCTGTTAATTTTGAAGTTTTATTAAAATCTGATTTGTCTTCTCCTCTAGAAAGAAGTGTAGTGTATCTTAAGATAGGAAGATAAGCTTTATTTTGAGTCGGCAAGAGCTTTTGAACCGACTAGAAAATTTAATATCTTCATTTTGTTTAATTTTAGGGAGAGCAAAGAAGGTGCGTTACTACAGCGTGTAGCTAAAGACATCCAGGGCCACTTCTCACAATTTCCTTCTTTTGAACCTCTTGGTCTGTTTATAGCGACATGGGATAACGTCGCTGCATACGACGGAGACAGTGATATTGTGAGTATACGGGGGTTACAAAGGCTACACCATTGGGGTAAGCGGTCGGGGACATGCTTAAAGCAGCTTATTGCTCACTTCGTGTTGCTCATTGCCAGTTACTTATTGCCAGTTACTTATTGCCAGTTACATGTTTTCTATTTGCCAAGATGTAAATGGAGAGGGAGTCTGGAATGTTCTGTTGGCGCCATATAACCGTTTTATGTGGTGCGCCGTAGAACTTCAATTTTAGGTGCAAATACCCATTCATCAGTGTATATAGTTGTCAGTTGCGTATTAACTCTCAAATTGCTTGCATATTGCCAAGATTATGTAATAGAACGTGAATTGCTTTTCTCACCAACATCATCACGCAAACACCATACATCTCGTTCAACTGTTATATTAAATTATTTAGAGCCACACCAGGGAAAGGAAAGGATATATATTGACAAACATCCGGGAACATTGTCCGATACACTGCCTATTAACGAATGTCATAATGATTATTTAACGTGTTTAACGTATTCGGAAGATAGACACTGGTTAACGTTCCTGTCCGACGAACGCGAGGCTAAATAATTATTTTGCCGTTTCAATGATTGAAGAAATACAGTGGCGGCGGTATGGTTCGACGAACTCTTGACCTGCAGTTTCACAGTACTGTGCTATCCAATGAACCACGGTGGCTCATATGCTGAAAAATAGAGACGATGTAAAACATCACACTCAAAAACATACTTAGTTTATTACGAAACGCTTATTACACTGGTTAAATTCAAGATGGCAGTTCTATTTGCTGTTTATACTCCTTGGTATATTGGGGAGGGGGAGGGAATCAGATGAAACACATGCACCTTTCTGCACGTGAATCACTCCATGCAGTCAAGTGGTTTTCCACTTTCCATTTAAGTATGTTTAAACGTTCTACCAAAATAGTTTTCTCTGGTACGCAAAGATGATGACAGATGGGATTTTTAACTGTAAATTCAACCATTCATTGTTTTATTAAACAGTTTAATTGGGACGACGTTTTATTTCTTATTTAGAATTCATTTAATTTAATAGTAATTTGTTTCATGTTCTTTATTTTTAAAAAGTTTGTTGTTAAATAAAACACAAATTGTTGCAAAGCATGATTTTTTTGGTATCAAATTAAAGCAACAAATGAATAGTTACTAAAACGACTCACCATATTATCTCTTGCACAAATACCAACACGTCAAGTACAAGTGGGAAAGGAAGCGTTTTCGTCCTGAAGAATGCACAGTGGGGTCAGTGCGTTCAAAATGAATGCAACCGACACGTTATAACAAGTCATACTACCCACACAACTGCGGTTACTTAAGCAGTGTCATGAATGTGTTTATTTATGACAATAAAGTACCGAATCGTATATAGTATTTTAACAACATAATGTACAGTTAAGTGTTTACTCAACATTTTCATGTGTTGACATGCCGTAAAACACCATTCATTCATTCATTCATTCATTCAACTTTTTCAACCAATCATTTGCCTACGATGTTTAAGTACCTACATCTATTATTCATGAAGATTTTATTACCATCAATCTTCATAATTAAGGGTGTGCCATATATGTATATATTGAAAGGAAAAAGAAACGCATAATGGGTATTTCCGCTATATATTGTATGTTTAATATGCTCCTGCCCTTTCGAATGGTACAGGGCGACATTAGGCCTGTCATTTCGGAAAGAAAGTTTCCACAGCACCGAACACACCAATGGTTACCTCTTTAAAGTTTCATTATCGACATAATGCGCATTTGGCTGAAGCAGGTGAGCTAACTTCGGCTTTAAACGTTGCAAACTCTTAACATTAAACACACTACTGATTTCAAGCGAAACTTCAACATTTATGAATTTCGTGTAACAAAGTATACGTTGAACAAAAGATCTACTACATGACAAAGTTGTCCTTTCTGTAATTAATTGTAGCCCCTTTTTGTACACAACACATTGAGCTATATCTGGAATATTACGTGGAATTAGGTGTGTATAATAGTGTAGTATAGGCAATATTTTGATTATGCGTTTCTTTTTCCTTTCAGTATAGAAACTATCGGTAAACCTGTGATAAACAAAAAGTTGGATAGCTAAGCTCCCTCCCTTTCAGTTCTTTAATGAAAATATGTCTCTTCATAGCATCTGTCCTATACATAATGCATACAATGTATGACATGTATTGTCTAGTGTATGCTATTTATGAAATAATGTACTATATCGTGCATATGACATATGTATATTATGTACGACATTATGCACTGTATAGTGTATATTATGTATGACATTATGAACTGTACAGTGTATATTAAGTATGACATTATGTACTGTATCGAAATGATGTACTGTATAGTGTATATTATGTACGACATTATGTACGATATAGTGTACATTATGTATGACATTATGCACGATATAGTGTATATTATGTATGACATTATGTACGATATAGTGTATATTATGTATGACATTATGTACGATATAGTATATATTATGTATGACATTATGTACGATATAGTGTATATTATGTATGACATTATGCACAGTATAGTGTATATTATGTATGACATTATGCACGATATAGTGTATATCATGTATGACATTATGTACGATATAGTATATATTATGTATGACATTATGTACGATATAGTGTATATTATGTATGACATTATGCACAGTATAGTGTATATTATGTATGACATTATGCACAGTATAGTGTATATTATGTATGACATTATGTACTGTATAGTGTATATTATGTATGATATTATGCACAGTATAGTGTATATCATGTATGACATTATGTACAGTATAGTGTATATTATGTATGACATTATGTACTGTATAGTGCATATTATGTATGATATTATGCACAGTATAGTGTATATTATGTATGACATTATGTACTGTATAGTGCATATTATGTATGATATTATGTACAGTATAGTGTATATTATGTATGACATTATGTACAGTATAGTGTATATTATGTATGACATTATGTACTGTATAGTGTATATTATGTATGATATTATGCACAGTATAGTGTATATTATGTATGACATTATGCACAGTATAGTGTATATTATGTATGACATTATGTACGATATAGTGTATATTATGTATGATATTATGCACAGTATAGTGTATATTATGTATGACATTATGCACAGTATAGTGTATATTATGTATGACATTATGTACTGTATATTATGTATGACATTATGTACTGTATAGTGTATATTATGTATGACATTATGTACTGTATATTATGTATGACATTATGTACTGTATAGTGTATATTATGTACGACATTATGTACAGTATCGACATTATGTACTGTATAGTGTATATTATGTACGACATTATGTACAGTATCGACATAATGCACTGTATAGTGTATATTATGTGTGACATTATGCACTGTATAGTGTATATTATGTACGACATTATGTACAGTATCGACATTATGCACTGTATAGTGTATATTATGTGTGACATTATGCACTGTATAGTGTATATTATGTATGACATTATGTACTGTATATTATGTATGACATTATGTACTGTATAGTGTATATTATGTACGACATTATGTACAGTATCGACATTATGTACTGTATAGTGTATATTATGTACGACATTATGTACAGTATCGACATAATGCACTGTATAGTGTATATTATGTGTGACATTATGCACTGTATAGTGTATATTATGTACGACATTATGTACAGTATCGACATTATGCACTGTATAGTGTATATTATGTGTGACATTATGCACTGTATAGTGTATATTATGTATGACATTATGTACTGTATAGTGTATATTATATGACATTATGTACTGTATAGTGTATATTATATATGACATTATGTACAATATGGTGTATATTATGTATGACATTATGTACTGTTTATTGCATATTATGTAGACATTATGTACTGTACAGTGTATATTATATGACGGTATGTACTGTATAGTGTACATTGTGTATGACATTATGTACTGTATAGTGTATATTATGTATGACATTATGTAGTACATAATGTCATACATAATATACACCATACCGTATATAGTGCCATACATGATATACCCTATACAGTATATAATGTCATATAATATACACTGTACAGTACTGTACTGTACAGTGTAGTACATAGTGTATATTATATATGACATTATGTACAGTATGGTGTATATTATGTATGCCATTATGTACTGTATATTGCATATTATGTAAACATTATGTACTGTACAGTGTATATTATATGACGGTATGTACTGTATAGTGTATATTGTGTATGACATTATATAGTACATAATGTCATACATAATATACACCATACCGTATATAATGCCATACATGATATACCCTATACAGTATATAATGTCATATAATATACACTGCACAGTACTGTACTGTACAGTGTATATTATATGACTATATACTGTATAGTATATATCATGTACACTATACAGTATATAATGTCATATAATATACACTGTACAGTACTGTATTGTACAGTGTATATTATATGACACTATATACTGTATAGTGTATATCATGTATGACATTATATACGGTATGGTGTATATAATATATGACATTATATACTGTATAGTGCATATTATGTATGGCATTATGTACGGTATGGTGTATATTATATGGCATTATGTACTGTATAGTGTATATCATGTATGCCATTATGTACTGTATAGTGCATATTATGTATGACATTATGCAAGTATAGTGTATATTATGTATGTCAATATGTACTGTACAGTTTATATAATGTATGACATTATGTACTGTATATTGTATATTATGTATGACATTATGTACCGTATAGTGTATATTATGTATGACATTATGTACTGTATAGTGTATCTCATGTATGACATTATGTACTGTATAGTGTATATTATGTATGACATTATGTAGTACATAATGTAATACATAATATACACCATACCGTATACAATGTCATACATGATATACACTATACAGTATATAATGTCATATAATTTACACTGTACAGTACTGTAATGTACAGTGTATATTATATGACATTATATACTGTATAGTGTATATCATGTATGACATTATGTACAGTATAGTGTATATTATGTATGACATTATGTACTGTATAGTGTATATTATGTATGACATTATGTACAGTATAGTGTATATTATGTATGACATTATGTACTGTATAGTGTATATTATGTATGACATTATGTACTGTATAGTGTATATTATGTATGACATTATGTACAGTATAGTTTATATAATGTATGACAATATGTACTGTATATTGTATATCATGTATGACATTATGTACCGTATAGTGTATATTATGTATGACATTATGTACTGTATATTGTATATTATGTATGACATTATGTACCGTATAGTGTATATCATGTATGACATTATGTACTGTATAGTGTATATTATGTATGACATTATGTAGTACATAATGTAATACATAATATACACCATACCGTATACAATGTCATACATGATATACACTATACAGTATATAATGTCATATAATATACACTGTACAGTACTGTACTGTACAGTGTATATTATATGACATTATATACTGTACTGTACTGTACAGTGTATATTTTATGACATTATATACTGTATAGTTAATATCATGTATGACATTATGTACAGTATAGTGTATATTATGTATGACATTATGTACAGTATAGTGTATATTATGTATGACATTATGTACGGTATGGTGTATATTATGTATGACATTATGTACTGTATAGTGCATATTATGTATGTCATTATGTACTGTACAGTGTATATTATGTATGACATTATGTACGGTACGGTGTATATTATGTATGACATTATGTACGGTATGGTGCATATTATGTATGACATTATGTACGATATAGTGTATATTATGTATGACATTATGTACTGTATAGTGCATATTATGTATGACATTATGCACTGTATAGTGCATATTATGTATGGCATTATGTACTGTATAGTGTATATTACGTATGACATTATGAACTGTACAGTGTATATTATGTATGACATTATGCACTGTATAGTGTATATTATGTATGACATTATGCACTGTATAGTGTATATTATGTATGACATTATGTACGGTATGGTGTATATTATGTATGACATTATGTACTGTCTAGTGTTTATGCTTAATGACATAATGCACTGTATATTGTATACTATATATGACATAATGCACTGTAAATTGTTTATTATTAATGACATAATGCACTGTATAGTGTATATTATGTATGACATTATGACATTATGTACTGTACAGTGTATATTATATGACATTATGTACGGTATAGTGTATATTATTTATGACAGTATGTACTATACAGTGTATATTATATGACATTATGTACTGTGTAGTATATAGTATGTATGACATTTTGTACTGTATAGTGTATATTATGTAAGACATTACGTGCTGTATAGTGTATATTATGTATGCCTTTATGTACTGTATAATGTATATTATGTATGGCATTATGTACTGTATACTAGTGTATTATGTATGACATAATGAACTGTCTACTACTGTATATTATGTACGACATAATGTTGTATATAGCGTATATTATTAAAAAAAATACATAAAATAATAATGTACGATATAGTATATAGTATGTTTAGTGTATATCATGTATGACTGTTTGACATAATATATTATATAGTGTTTACTGTTTATGACATAATATACTGTATAGTACATACTATTAATGATAATGTATAGTGTATATTATTTATGGCACTATGTACTATACAGCGTATATTCTTTAACGCATTACAATCCCGTCGTAAATGTTGGGTGGAAAACACAGTGAAGACATGCATAAATACATGTCACTTTGACATACCGACAACTCTCAAGTTCTCAACAGGAGCAGAACTGGCATATACATGTATACTGTGTTTAACATTCCTTGTAGACAGAATAAACGATGAATTTACGAACACATGTTGCTCTCTGACACTCCCTGTGTGAACGGAGTTTACCAAACGTCTAACTGAGACGGAGCAATACAAGCGCCTTGTGTTTGCTTATCAATCAACATCATAATTTTGGCCAATAAACTATGCCTTATAACAATATTTCTTGTAAAAACAACAACAACGTGTTTTATATAGTTTGCATGAATCATTATAACATAAACCATGTGTATTTAATGAGAATTTGACTGACATACATATACCCATAGACAATTCTATAACAGTTGGACTACATAAATATATTTACACCCCACTGGTTAACGGCTAAACTAAATCTATTAGAAGATCTGAAAATATACAACTTCAGTATCTAGCATATCATGCATGCATTCTACATGCACATATATATAACCTATCACCCGTATATATACAACCACGGCGTCTTGCATATCAAATAGAAGATCTACAAATGTACAAACAAGTCGAAGATCGGAAGCAATTATTATAGACATCTCGAAATCGACTGATAGTTTTACGCTTGGGTTAAACATATTTATTGCCAAATATAAAAATGGGTCGTGCCACAATTTATTACAACACTAACAAATTCCCTATTTTTATCGTACTGACCAGTGTGAACCATATCAAACATAATTCTGAAATAAATTAGGCTATCAATGATGGGTGATATACAGGGACGTAAGGTCATCAGTTGTTATGTGTATATTAAGTTTGGGAACAATCCATTGAAAAGTGTCAGATATGCAAGTATTGAAAATGTGTTAAGCGACGGGACGCAACGCGACGGGACGCAAAGCGACGGGACAAACATGTGTGACGTGACGCGACGTGACGCGACGATACGATACGCGACGCGACGGTACGTTGGGGACAACGTGATTCCTATATAGCCCCACTTCAAAAATGTGTTAACATGTCATTATACAATATTAGAGTGGAATATTCCAAGTCAAACAAAGGGCCATAATTCCGTAATAAATTAGGCAATCAATGATGGGTGATGTACAGGGACATGTTATGTGTACATGACGTTTGGGAACAACAATTCGAAAATGTTTGAGAAAAAATATGTTAACAGGTCATTATTATACAATATTAAAGTGGAACATTTCAAGTTAAATAAAGGGCCATACTTCTGTAAAAAAACAGGCAATTTATTGATGGGTGATGAAGAGGGACATAAGGTCATCAGTTGTTATGAGTATATGAAGTTTGAGAACAATCCGTTCAAAAGTGTTTCAAATATGCAAGTATTAAATGTGTTACGCGACGGGACGCGACGGGACAAAAATGTGTGAATGGGCACATAAGGTCATCAGTTGTTATGAGTATATGAAGTTTGGGAACAATCCATTGAAAAGTGTCAGATATGCAAGTATTGAAAATGTGTTACGCGATGTGACGTAACGCGACGGGACAAACATGTGTGACGTGACCCGACGTGACTTTGTGAAAGCGGGTGTATACTAATTCAACGACCTAATGAGTAGTTAGTTACTGACACATCCTTTTTCTGTTTGTGTAATAATCCAATTTGTTTCATGTTTAGGTCAATACATTCCAAATTGTGATAGCTTCCGATGAGTTGAACTCGTTTGTCCTCTTCAACTACCTGGACCAAGGTATGCGGTGGGTCCGAAATGATCCACCGGCACAGGCCGGGTTCGACTCCGGCTCCGGACGCTTGCACCTGAAACTGCCATTCTCCGGGACCATCGACGCAAACGCATTCGCCAGGTAAATCTTTGAAACTACAACATGCGTTTTTAAAAATAACATTCTCAGATTCACCGAAGGTCCTAACATATAACTGATTTATTCATTTTGGGTACCTTGCTGATGATGGTATATTCATCGAACGATTACATTCATTCTGCAGTTGCTGATACACACATATCAACCTGTTCTAGTAGCATGCATAGACTGCTACACAATAGAATTAACAGCTGTTTGACTGAACCGGTGGGACATGCGCCGTGAAGCAGTCTAGTAGCATGAATTGGCAAGTTCTAGATTCATAATTGCATACATCGGAAGCAATTCGGAACCGCTCTGGTTTTTACACGGTGTTCTTGTTACTGTAAATTAGCAATATTGTATTCGATACAATGCAAGGCATGCCATTATATTTATATAGTGTTTTTATGCACATTTCTTTAATGCAATTCCTTTAAGCTTCGGCATAATATTTGTGAATCGCAGACCTAATAACAATTAATTTATTAATATGTCTGTGGTGTGAATTCACAATTCACACAATTCAGTTTCCATAAAGATTGCATAGGAATTGTAGTTATTGGTTTAACTTGAAAGCCGAAAACATATTCATGTAACATCGTTATCGTCTATGTACTACCATCAACACAGAAAAATAATAACTATTACTAAAGGAAAAAAAAGAAACGCAACTCGGGAATTTAAGCTGTATATTTTATGTATAATATGCTGCTGTTAATCGAATGGTACATGACTACATTAACCATTTCCTCTTGGAAAAAAGACTAAACAACACTTAACACTCCAAATGTTAGGCCTTCACAGTTTAATTTTTGATAAAATACGCGTTTGGCTCAAGAAGGCGAGCAAACGTAGAATGTAACATTTTGCAATCTCTTTTCATTAAAAACAGCTCAGAACTTCGGTATTTATGAATTTCGTATTACAAAGAGTACTGTGATTAAACAGTCGACAGCAGCACGGTCTTGTCCTTTAACTAGATGCAACCCGTTTTTGTTTTTACAAAACGGCTTGTGATTTATTTGGAATATTACGTGGATTTATGAGTTTTGTTTGTAGGGTGTTTATGTCATTTTCAACACATGTAAGGTTATATGTGACGGTTGATTTTTTGTGGTAGAGGCAGACCACCCACTTTTTCCTAGAACCAGTACTGTACACCTCCCGCTATCGGTAAGAATCGACACTTCCTCATTTGCAAGTGAGTTGAACCACGGAGACGCTGTAGCATATAAATGGTATAAGAGGAAATTCCCGAGTTGTGGTTCTTTTTCCTTTTAGTGAATATAAAACTACATGTAACACACCTGATTGGATTATACAAGGTCGTGTGAAAAAATATATTTTGATGTTTGCATTGCTTTGTAATCTATTAGTTTTCTTTTTTGTGCGTAGGACATAGACGACATTGATATTAACAACCGAATATATTTTGAATAGTTTCCAGGATTTCTCATGCAATCTCAATGGAAATCAATTTCATTAAAATCAGACCCTTTATCATGCTACGATACACTACTAAGGCCTAAAGCGGAGAGTATGAAAGCGTAATTAGGATATGGTTTTAATGAGATTGAATGGAAATTACTATAAGGCCGACCCTTAATGGCAGAGGTGTATTTACATATACTTAAATAACATTGTTACACATTCGTAATTCAGTGAATCCAACGTGAACCTGCCGGGTGCCTGGATGTTCCATGTCGGTAACACGAAAGGTGGAAATGTTGTCGGGCCTGACCTCAACACTGGAGATAGTATGTTTATGTCATATGTATAATTTCTAAAAAAACGCATTCTTCGACCGTCATTATTTTATTATTCGTTTTACAAACCTTCCTATGGTAACATGAAATTATGATTAATTGAATTTTTTGTAGGGAATTTTATCATTAGCT
>JAWPHD010018162.1:0-41174 GCA_037043455.1 Cyrtodaria siliqua | reverse complement strand
TACAATCTGGTAACGTTTGGTAAAGATGCGGATGTGAAAAATGAAGACCACTATCAACTTAACGAAGGCAATATAGCCTATTTAAACTAAATCACAGGGCCAGTAACACCGCTGTTACTAGTCCGATTGAGGTGGTTTTCAATACTTGTCCAGAGCTTTCATTGATATTAACATGTTTTGTAAACGATAATGTATTGAACAATGACAGGCCGTATCAATCTAACAACTTAAAATTATAGCATTTTGACTAGAATCAGGGACATAACTCACGTGTTACTATTCTCCGTTATGGCTGGTTTTCAGAAACTTGTCCGAGCTTTCATTGGATATAAACAATGTGTTGAGTTTGATAAAGATATGATATAAAAATTAAGGCCCTATCGTCTTAACGAGGCAAAATATAGCATTTTTTAACTAAATCAAGGGCCATAACTCCGCTGATACTGGTTTGATCTGGGCTGGTTTCGAACTTGTCCGAAGCTTTCGATTGATATTAACAATCTATTAAAAGTTTGGTAAAGATCGTATAAAAAATGAAGGTCCCTATCGTCCTTAAACGAGACACAAGTTAACAGAACGACGGACGACGGACGAACGGACTAACCACTACCATCCCATAAGCTCTGCTTGCCCTAGTGCCAGTAGAGTTAAAACAGATACGCATTTCGTTCCGGACCTCTAACGTCACAACACCATGCATGTATTTTAAATAACTTGGCAACACGTGAATCACCATACAAGACAGTACGATGTGTCGCGCTCAAAACCCAGGTCCGTATCATAAATGTCCAAGGTACACACTTGCAGTTTATTAGGTCAAAACAGGTTACGTCAATTTCGTATCCCGGACCGTAACGTCACATTCCTGCATGATTTTTAAATAACTTGGCACAAGTGATCATCACAACAAGACGGTGTTAGCGCGCGCAAAACCCTGGTCTTCAAGGTCAAGTGTCACACGTTAATGTCCAAAAGTCAAATCATGTCCTGTAAAAAACTCAATCATTACATGACGGATTATTCAAATAACTAGTCACAAGTGCTCACCACTAACAAGGACTATGTGTCGCGCCACAAAATCAAAGGTCTTGGCTCAACAGGTCAAGGTTATAAGTGCTCACCACAAAAAGATGTAGTCGCGCACAAAATCAAGGTCTGTGGCCCTAAGGTCAGTGACACACTTAGAGGTCAACAGTCAAATTGTGCTGGTCATAACTTTTTGCATGCCTGAACGGATTTTGAAAATAACTTGGCATAAGTGCTCACACACAACCAAATGACGTGTCGCACACAAATCCAGTCCGTGCTCACAAGGTCAAGGTCATACTTAGAGATCAAAGGCCACTTCGGGGGCATTTGTCACTTACAGTGATATTTCTTGTTATAGATATTTCCAAAAACATTTAAGTGTATCGTTTACTATTGTTTCTGTGTGTTGTACTTTATAGTTAAAGATTGCCTTTCGATGGGATATACTTTTATTAAACCGTAATTCTCAAGAAGGTTTACTAGTGAGGTTCGTGTCCGGTTAATAACTCTGAAATTAATGGACGGATTTTCAAATCATTTGGCACAAGTGCTCACCACAATATACACGACGCGTCATGCACAAAACCCAAGTCCGTGGCTCCAAGGTCAAATTCACATTAAGAGGTCAAAGGTCAAATCGTGTCCGGTGAATAACTCTGGCATTCCTTTGATGGATTTTGAAATATCTTGGCACAAGTGCTCGCCACAACATGATGTGTCACGCACAAAATCTAGGTCCGTGGCTCCAAGTGTCAATGCCACACTAAGAGGTCAAAGGTCAAATCATGTCCGGTAAGTAACTCTGGCATTCTTGGACGGATTTTCAAATAACTTGGCACAAGTACTCACCACAACAAGATGATGTGTAGCGCACACAATCCAGGTATGTGGCCCAAAGTCAAGCACACTTAGGGGTGAAAGGTCAAATCGTGTCCGGTCAATAACTTTTGCTTTCACTGGACGGATTTTCAAATAACTTGTTACAAGTGGTCACCACAACCAGACGACGTGTCGGGCACCAAACCCAGGTGCGTGGCTCCAAGGTCAAGGTCACACTTAGAGGTCAAAGGTCACTTCGGGGCATTTGTCACTTACAGTAACATTTCTTGTTTGGTTTGTTATACAGTGTTAACCTACGGTGCAACTGCTTCGAGTTCTGCGGTTTATACACTACTCAACTTTAATAATAGGTCATCCAGGTTTTTGAAAATAACATGAATATTAAAACTGGAAATCAACGAAACACATACCAATATTTTGTTTTATTTTTATTTGTTAAATGATGCCAGTTAAAATCCCAATGAAAATCTGAATTATTAAAAAATATATTAATCTTTGAAAAGTGACCGATTATAAAAGTTGAGTAGTGTATACGACTATTTTTCCTCATTTTATGTATATATAGATGCTGACAATGCTACTGACAAAGCGACAAGTCGATTTATTTTATCCAACACTTGATGTGAATACCAATTGGTCCATAAATTGTTTGCCATGACAATGCAGAGTGTCTCCTTTGTGGTTTTAGTGGGTGGATTGATCAATTATGCGACTTGTAACCATCGTTGAAATAGATATTTACTTACGATAACAGTTTCAATTAATTTAGGTCTTTATAATGTAATATCTTAGACTTATTAGAGAACCATAAGCTTATGCTGCTACATGCAAAATATTAGACGTCTATCTCTGGTACTTTCAGAGAAGATAGTTTTAAGATGTGTATATATAACTTTATGTAAATATGTGACCCCCCTGGGGTGTGGCCAAACATGACCCCAGGGTCAACATTTTAGCAAATTTGGTAGAGTATTGAAAGCTTTTACTACATGCAAAATATTACACGTACCAGCTCTTGAAGTTTCAGAAAAGGTTTGTTTTTAAAAAAATATCCTATATAACTCTATGTAAATATGTGGGCTCTTGGGCGGGGCCAGATATGACCGCATGGTTACTATTTTGTTTTTGGAGCAGGCCATAAGCTTATACCATATGCAAAATATTAGACCTCAAGCACTTAAGGTTTCAGAGAAACAATTTTTAAAGAAACCTGATTTTTATTAAAAGGGGAAGATAAGTTTAATAACAGGAAGCAGCTACCCTGTTAGCACTGTTATCATGTTTTTCTTTCTCTACAATGTACTGCATAACATGGTACCAGTAAGAATTTGCCACCTGAGGATGGTAGCAAAACATTGTCTGGCTCATGGTCTCAAATGTTCAGTACTATTCAGTATTCTCAGCATTTGAACACCAGCATTTTGAAAAGGTGAGGGGCTTCGTTCCAGGTTCTTTGAAAAATAAAATGAAACACTGCGTGGAAAAGTACAGAGGGGAGTGAGGGTAAGAAATACCAAATTCCACGTTTTAACATTCCTAGAGTCACACTTGTATCAATCTCAATAAATATATATTAATTATCTTTCCTGTTTTCTTGGACTGGGACTTGGACATTATGTATCAACTTAACCAACTGTGCAATTTAGCTTTGTTATATATATTTATAACCAAATGCTTGTACAATTAATGTTACTAACTGCATTTTAACCGATTAACAACCCATTTATTTATTATTATTAATGTATTTTCATTATGGGTACTATGAATATGAAACTTCACCAAAACTATAGCGTATATTTACGAACTAGTATGTATTATGTTTCTTCATATATGTGATTCATTATTTCTAATAAATACCACCTACAAATCTTTCTCTTTTCCTAAATAAGACTTGATCAAATTGTTAAATTTTGCCTCGTTGAGACGATATGACCAACAGGCTGTTGAAATCTGTAAGCTCGGACATGTTCGAAAACCAGCTGGATCTGATTGGTAACGCCAGAGTTATGACCCTTGATATTTTAAACATTCTTTATGTTGCTTTGTTAAATTTTAGCTATATCATTTTTCATCTGATCTTTACACCAAGCATCTGTTTATATAACGTGACTTTGCGTGTTTTTGGCCGCTCATAAAACTTATGAATTGTCCATTGAAAAGCCCTAGTCACGTGCGTCAAAATTCACTATATCTCATCAGGGAGTACGTTATAGGGAGGAGAAACGGGTTCATAAACGCTCTAGTTTATCGATTTATGTTGTCGCGCTAGAACGCCGCCATTTACTATTTTATCGATACTAGGTAAATCGATCGTAAGCGCGTTACATTTGAAAAGTTAAAATTTCAGCCAACATCTCAAATTAGGCAGTTTTTACAGCCCCTTTTTACCGGCTTTCTGTTATAATCAACATCACGAAATTAAATTCTTGAAAAAGATAAAAATGTCTACTATTCACTTTTTCTTATTATTAATGCCTAATATAACCCATACTTCGTATCTCGTTTGCAATAGCTCCACACCATTTTTAATTCTATAAAAATTAAATATTTAGCTGATATCTCAAAAGGCCACAATTTCATCACCTCTTTTTAGGCTTTGTCTTATAATCACCACCATGAAATTACATTCTTTACAAAGATAAATATGTTTACTATTCACTTTTTGTTATTATTAATGCCTAAATAACCGTAGTCCTCGTATCTCGTTTGCAATAGCTATACACTGACACCATTTTTTATTTGGCGCAGAGTGGCGCCAACTTTGTTACACGGAACCGTCTGGTAAAATGTGCTTTTAAACATGCAAACAAATACACGCTCTGTATCAGAGGAAACAATGTGAATAAATAATACTTATGTTTACATTTAGCAACTTTATTGAGTTTGTAACGAGTAATAATTTATAAGAATTGCTGTTTTTCACACACTCGGCGAAACAACCGGAAGTAGTCATTTTCACGGAGTAGTGAAAACACATGCGCGACAACATAAATCGCAAACGAGCCCGTTTCTCCTCCCTATAACGTACTCCCTGATCTCATAATTCAATATTTTTACCGGAACATATACACATGCAGTTTTAGTGTATGTCGTACATCAACTACTTTATCCCCGAATAAGTAATGTGTTTGTTATCATGTTCAATGTACCACATGTATAATGTACAGCTTTAGGCGCACTTTATACCATATGAACCTTTTATCACTGAACACGTGTAACGTTTTAATATGGATTTGGTAGCTTTAAGTAGTGTTAGGGGAGGAGAGAGTGAGAAGAAATATTTTTAATGCTGATACTTTTACTAGTTATATTGGTTCATGTCTCTGAACTCAAACCTGCAACCACAGTGTTGAGAATATCAAAATGTCACGGCTTGGCCTAGTGGATAGAGCGCCTGCCTCACATGCGGAGGGTCGTGGGTTCAATTCCCGACTGTACCTAGGGACTTCATAAAAACGGTCAAAGTATATATCTTCTTTGCTTGATTTTCAGCATATAAAGGGTATTTCTAAGACTATGGCTGTAGGCCCGGTATTAGTATAATGTGACTGGGTGGGGTACGGCGTGATATTCCAGTGTGGCAACACTATAACGTTGAGCATTGAGCTTACTGCTACAAGCAGACACCGTCGTGATACACCTATTAATGTTCCCCATCCCCATCGGAGGGGGAGGGTGGTGCTGCGAGCACAACCCGTGGAGTAGAGAGAAAGTAAATCTCCGGGGGAATGGAATTAGACAGATCCCGTACCAACATTGGGATATGTTATTTCGATATAAACTCCAACCTCATAGGGAATTATACATAAATGTTGACCTCGTGATGGGAAATTAGATTTGTACATTTGTACAATTTCTCATTTCGCTCATTTCGCTCATTTGCCCGCCGGGAAAAACTTTGATAAGTGCATGATAGAACTGAAAGATTGTTAAAAGCGACGTTTAACCCCCAAGTCCCACAACATACCCCCCACACCCCTATCACCAGCATTGCGTTGTAAACCATCTCGCCTCTCACCGCTGCGGGTTCGTCTCACCGCTGCGGGGTTTCGAATCCCACTGGGAGCTCGACTTGTGAGGAAGTGTCTATTCTTACGGATGGCGAGAGGTGTACAGCACTTGGTTCTACCCAGGAAAAGTGGATGGTCCTGCCTCCACCACAAAAAAATGGACCGTCATATATAACATTGAAATTGAAGTAATACATCATACAAACAAATAAATCTTTGCGTCAAACGGATGATTTCTAAAATAAATGTGTTACGCTAAAGTAGAAACAAAACATTTTAAGAATAGTACAATAGAGTGTATTAAAGGAACACACGAAAACGCATTTTTAAGAATAGTACACGAGACCGTATCAAATGAAGATACACATCATGTTTAAATCGAACGGACCAATTTTAATACTGACTTTTATGTTAGTTATTGTCTTGTGCTATAGATGCCTGCACTCCAGACTGCAACATGTCTCACATCGTCCAAGTTTGGAAAAACTTGACTTGTGTTTGCAAGAGGGTACTGAAACTTTCAGAATACAAAATGAAAATATACTTAAATACATTAACCTCTTTCTTTTTCTGTACTTAAATACTGGAAAAAACAGAAACTTTGATATTTGTAGAAACAACAACTGCTTCTTTACCTATGTATTTTAGTTGTCTCTGTCTCGGGCACTCTAACCCTGGCCCAAATAGTTCAATCTGTGGTAATAGTGTTTACCCATGTGGTGTCTGTGAAGCTAATGTCACATGGTCAAGGAACGCAGTGTATTGTGAGACGTGTGGTATATGGTTCCACATTGATTGCCAGGATTTAGGCGATAACACATTCCAAATACTGCAAGGCACGAAAGTAAGCTGGCACTGCCTGCACTGTAACTCAGTAAATCAACATACAGTTTCTCTAAATTTCTTCGAAGACTTGATTTTGTCAAATAGGTTCGAACCTATCAGCCCACGTAATTTCAGCTCAATATCAGAGGCTTTAAGTAGCCCAGGAGACCCAATGCACACATCATCCCCAACACACAAACGACATACTATGAAACCTAAACATACTTATCGTTCCATAAAACCTTTAAAGGTCCTAAATGTGAACCTTAACTCTATCGTTGCTCACAGTATTGATCTCAGCAATATGATTGATAGCATAAACCCCGATATAATTATAGGGGTAAAAACCGAGATAGATGCCAGTATTCACCTAGGTGAGATTCTTCCCAGTTCTTATCTTGAAAATGTAGTACGAGTAGATAGGAAGAGTGTGGGGGGGGGGGGGGGGGGGGGGGGTAATAATTATTACAGCAAAGGATGATTACACCTGTAGCGAGGTCCCTGAGCTGTAAACTGACTGCGAGATTGCTTGGATGAAGATGGAGATTACTGGTTGCAAATCCCTCCTAGTCTGTAGTTATTATAAACCACATGAGGGTGATGGTCCAAGTCTAGATCATTTTGCGGAGTCTTTACACCGTCTAGGTATGTCAAATTCACACATTCTTATTGCAGGTGACATGAATTTCCCAGGATATGATTGGCCAAATAACTGTATTAAACCAAATTGTAACTACCCATCTCTTACTTACAAATTTGTAGACCTCTTGGACGATTTTGGTCTCACACAATTAGTAAATACACCCACTAGAGGAAATAACATCCTTGACCTTGTGATCACAAACCATCCAAACATTATATCATCATGTAGAGTCATACCAGGGGTCAGTGACCACGATGCAGTCCTGACAGAGATTAACATAAATCCAATTAAAAACAAGCAAAATCCCAGAAGGATTCCACTGTACAGAAAAGCTGACTGGGATGGTCTTAAATCACATATGACTGCCGTTGGGGAGAGCCTAAAACATAGCCTTAATAATTCAACCCCAGTAAACCAACTCTGGGAAAATATAACTTCTGAACTCGAAAGAGCCATTGACCGTTTTATTCCACATAAAATTGCAAAATGTAAGGATAGACAACCTTGGATAAATGGTAACATTAAACGTCTAATAAGGAAAAGAGACAAACTCTACTCTAAAACGAGACTCAAACCCTCCCCTGAAGGCACTAGTAAACTCAAGAAGCTCAAGCACCATATACAATCTGTCAGTCGGAAGGCCTACTGGGACTATGTGGAAGATCTTATTACACCTAAAGTAGAAAATACTACACAAGACAATTTTAACATATCTAAAAGGTTTTGGACCTTCATAAAGCACAAAAATACTGACTCTGTAGGTCTTAAATCCCTAAAGAGAAACGGAGTGTTGATAACTGACCCTGTTGCTAAAGCTGACTTGTTAAATAGCCAGTTCCACTCGGTTTTCTCACAGCAAATTCCTATGAAACTCAGTTCTTATTGCAAATACGTTTCGAGTCTTTTCTCTAAAAATGATAAAGACATGCCCGATATACAGGTTACTGTTAATGGGGTACAAAAACTACTGCAAAATCTTTCAGTATCAAAAGCCCCAGGCCCAGATAACATAAGCCCGACAGTTCTAAAGGGTCTCTCAGAGGAGCTTGCTCTTATTCTCACCCTTCTTTTCAATACTTCGCTTAGACAGGAAACCCTTCCGGATATCTGGAAAAAAGCAAACGTAACCCCCATCTATAAAAAAGGAGACAAGACTACTCAATTATCGTCCTGTTTCACTAACTTGTATTTGTTGTAAGCTCTTAGAGCATATTGTTTGTAGCAACCTTATGCAGCACTTAAATCGTCACAATATATTATATCCTCTACAGCATGGTTTTCGTGAAAAGCGAAGCTGTGAAAGTCAACTTATTGAATTTATTCATGATATAGCCATTAACATGCAAAAAGGCAGACAGACCGATGTAGTAGTGATGGATTTTGCTAAGGCATTCGATAAGGTGGCACATAATAGGCTCCTCTATAAACTCTCATCTTATGGCGTGAAGGGCGCAGCCCTGGGTTGGATTGGTTCTTTTCTTAGTGGTCGTTCCCAACGAGTTGTACTTGAAGGGAAATCTTCTTCGTCAGTCCCAGTACTTTCAGGCGTCCCTCAAGGGTCTGTCCTTGGGCCAGCTCTATTTCTGGTCTACATAAACGACCTCCCAGAGTATGTCACTCACAGTACAGTCCGTCTTTTCGCAGATGACACGCTGTTGTACCTATCTATACACACTCAGGGCGATTGCAAAAAACTCCAAGACGATCTACACAGCCTTGAACTATGGGAAGCAGACTGGCAAATGGCTTTTCACCCTGAAAAATGTGAAGTGATTCACATCACTACTAAAAGAGCCCCTACACTACATAAGTATTCCCTTCATGGACACACACTCTCATCCGTCCCTCTGATGAAGTATCTTGGTGTTAGAATTAGCCACGACTTAAAGTGGAATAAACACATTAGTTCTGTTTCTTCAAAAGCAAACCAGACTCTAGGTTTTCTGAAACGCAACATCAAAATTGGCTCACAGACTATTAAAGAAAGGGCCTATAGATCCCTTGTTCTCCCCAAATTGGAATATTGTTCCACTGTATGGGACCCTAAGTCCACCACTAAAGACAAGGTAGGTGACTTATCCAATCATAGACTAGTCCACCAACTTGAAATGGTGCAGAGAAGAGCAGCGAGATGGGTCACAAATAGGTATAACACATCTAGTGTTACTGACATGTTGCACGATCTGGAGTGGAGATCTCTCGAGCAAAGACGAGCTGACTCTAGACTATGTATGCTTTACAAGATTCGTAATAATTTAGTAGCCATAAACGAGGATGAATACCTCACCAGAGGCTCAGGTAGACGCCAACACCAGTATCATCAGCTAAGGGCTGACAAGGACTACACACGATTTTCTTTCTTCCCGCGAACCGTTGTGCAATGGAACCAGCTACCCGTTAACACCTGCCTGGCAGAGTCGTTGGATTCCTTCAAGACCCAGGTCTTGAAGACCCAACACTCGCGCCTCATTTAATTTTTAAACACTCTTCTATCTTCTTTACTCTTTCTCTCTCTGTACTTCCTTCTATCTTTACTAATCCTTCTACTCTATCTCACCTTTTTCGTTTTCCACTAAATATTTCCTCTAGCACTCACTGGTGATAATACTCATGACAGAGGGTAAACCAGTATATTGGCAAAAGCAAAAAAAACACAGGGTTAACTTGAAGATTTTATCAAGCATTAAAATAAACGTCTCGATTATTAATCCGGTGGGATCGACCATCATTCTGAGTCTTGACCATCATTCTGAGTCTTACAGATTTGAGTTATGAAAATTCGTCAAGTAGTTTTAGAGGAGTAGTCGCAAGTTTTTACTATACAACTCTATGTAAACAAAGATGGCCTCTGGCAGCCATGTTTAATGTCGAATCAATATGATTTTCGACAAGGACCAACATCATGTCATGCTGATAATTTTAGAAAAGGTCCCATATCAATATCATTTATAGTTTTCAAAAAGCAGTCGCTACAAACTTGTTTTTTTAAAAATCTATTTCTAGCCATGGCGGCCATCTTGATTTTCCGGCCGACCTGAAATTTTGCTTAGATCAACTAGACATCAAGCGCAACATTCCTGTGAAGTTTCATGAAAATCCGTCAGTACCTTTTAGAGGAGTAGTCGCTACAATTTTTTACTATATAACTCTATATAAACAAAGATGGCCGCTGGCATCCATGTTTAACGTCGAATCAAAACAATTTTCGACAAGGACCAACATCATGTCATGCTGATCATTTTAGAAAAAGTTTAATATCAATATCACTTATAGTTTTCAAGAAGTAGTTGCTTTTATCTTTCTTTTTTAAAAAAATTATTTTTAGCTTTGCTGGCCATCTTGGATTTCACATCAACATGCTGTTTTGCTAGGATCAACTAGACTTCATGGGCAACAATTCTGTAAAGTTTCATGAAAATCCATCCAGTAGTTTCAGAGGAGTTGTCACTACAAACAAAAGATTACGGACAGACGGATGACGGACACTGCACCATGGCATAACAAGAGGTCAATGACCTTGAAGCTCTACCGATAGATTTTGATAGCCAGATTAGCGATGGGAAATATGTTGTAGGATGAGTGTAGGTGTTATACTTTGGGGAAATCTTGCAGAAACATTTTAATTTTAATTTTTGATTTACAACCTGCTGACTTCATTGTTTCTGAAAAGCAAATGCAAATCAAATCAACATCCCCTACTTTTCTTTTTATCTTTTCCGCCTGTGTCAGTTTGCTTGCACTATCAAATAAAAGTACAGTTCTCACTCCCAGATCAAACAGGTCGTTAATAATATTAGGTCACTTTAGCATAATTTTCGACAAGGATCAACATCATGTCAAACTGATCATTTTAGAAAAAGTCCATATCAATATCATTTATAGTTTTCAAGAAGTAGTCGCTACAAACTTGTATTTTGAAACACTATTTTCAGCCATGGTGGCCATCTTGAATTTCCGGCCGACCTGAAGTTTTGCTAGGATCAATTAGACATCAAGAGCAAACATTTGTGTGAAGTTTCGTGGAAATCCGTTGAGAAGTTTCAGAGGAGTAGTCGCTACAAGTTTTCATTATATAACTTTATGTAAACAAAGATGGCCGCTGGCAGCCATTTTTAATGTCGAATCAAAAATATTTCGACAAGGATAAACGTCATTCCATACTGATCATTTTAGAAAAAGTCCTATATCAATATCACTTTTAATTTTCAAGTACTCGCTACAAACTTGTTTTTTGAAAATCTATTTTTAGCCGTGGCGGCCATCTTGAATTTCCAACCAACCTGAAATGCTGCTTGGATCATTTAGACATCAAGAGCAACATTCCTGTAAGTTTCATGGAAATCCGTCAAGTAGTTTCAGAGGAGTATTCGCTACAAGTTTTTACTAAATAACTCTAAGTAAATAAAGATGGCCACTGGCAGCCATGTTTAAGTCGAATCAAAACGATTTTCGACAAGGATCAACATCATGTCATGCTGATCATTTTAGAAAAAGTCCCATATCAATATCACTTATAGTTTTCAAGAAGTAGTCGCTACAAACTTGTTTTTTAAAAATCTATTTTTAGATTTGGTGGCCATCTTGGATTTCACATCAACAAGAATTTTTGCTAGGATCAACTAGACTTCATGGGCAACATTTCTGTAAAGTTTCATGAAAATCCATTCAGTAGTTTCAGAGAAGTAGTCGCTACAAAAAAAAAGTTATCGGACGGACAGACGCGGCACCACGGCATAAGCTCTGCTGATCTCTGATCAGAAGAGCTAAAAATCAAGGCAATAACTCCGCTGTTAATGGTCCGATCTAGCTGGTTTTCGAACTTGTCCGCTGAAAATAATAATAATATAAAACAAGAGGTCAATGACCTTGAAGCACTACTGATTGATTTTGATTTCAGGAAGTAGTCGCTACAGACTTGTTTTTCGAAAAATTATTTTTAGCTGTGGCGGCCATCTTGAATTTTCGGCCGACCCGAAATTTTCCTAGGATCAATTAGACACCAAGAGCAACATTCCTGTGAAGTTTCATGAAAATCTGTCACGTAGTTTCAGAGGAGTAATCGCTACAAGTTTTCATTATATAACTCTATGTAAACAAAGATGGCCACTGGCAGGATTTTGTGGATTATGAAAAGGCATTTGACAGTGTGGATAGGGCAATTCTTTGGAAACTTCTTCGACATTACGGAGTCCCTAGCAAGATAATCGGTCTCATCAAAGCCTCCTATGAAGGAATGTCCTGCAGGGTGATTCACGGAAACCATTTCACGGACAGCTTCCAGGTGAAGACCGGGGTCAAACAAGGGTGTCTGCTGTCGCCATTCCTCTTTCTCTTAGCAATTGATTGGGTTATGAAAACAACCACTGCTCAGAGAGGGAACGGAATCCAATGGACAATGTGGACACAACTGGATGACCTCGACTTTGCGGATGACCTGGCACTCCTATCTCACCAACACCAACAGATGCAAGACAAAACCTCAGAGCTAGAAACCATTTCAGCACAGGTAGGACTGAGGATACATACAGGCAAGACCAAGCTCCTCAGGATCAACACTACCAATAACAGCCCAATTACACTTGGAGGAAATGAACTGGAGGAAGTTGAAGCCTTCACATTACTAGGTAGCATTGTGAATAAGCACGGTGGCACAGATGCGGATGTCAAAGCAAGGATCGGCAAGGCGAGAGTAGTCTTCCTCCAACTCAAGAACATCTGGAGTGCCAGAGCAATAGCAACCCACACTAAGATAAGGATCTTCAACTCAAATGTAAAATCAGTGCTACTGTATGGATCGGAAACATGGAGGACAACAAAGAAAACCACAAGAAAGGTCCAAACCTTCATCAACAACTGCCTCCGACGAATCCTCAGGATCCACTGGCCAGAAACCATCAGTAATGTGGACCTATGGCAACAAACAAAGCAAGGACCTATTGAAATGGAAATTAGGAAAAGGCGATGGGGTTGGATTGGTCACACGCTCCGGAAACCGACATCCAGCATTACAAGACAGGCCCTAACTTGGAATCCACAGGGCAAGAGGAAGAGAGGAAGGCCTAAGAATTCCTGGCGGCGCGACCTCATGGCAGACATAGAGGAAATAGGTTACAGCTGGGGAGAAGTAGAGCGGATGGCCCAGGACCGGAGACGTTGGAGAGCTGTTGTTGGCGGCCTATGCCCTGGTAGGGTGTAAAGGCCTGAGTAAGTAAGTAAGTAAGTCGCTACAAACTTGTTTTTTAAAAACCTATTTTTAGATTTGGCAGCCATCTTGGATTTCACATCAACATGAATTATTGCTAGGATCAACTAGACTTCATGGGCAACATTTCTGTAAAGTTTCATGAAAATCCATGCGATAGTTTCAGAGGAGTAGTTGCTACAAAAAAAGTTTACAGACAGACAGACGCCGCATCACGGCATAAGCTCTGCTGATCTCTGATCAGTCGAGCTAAAAAAAGAGTCATAAAATCTGCTAAAGTTTGGCAAAGATTAGATGGAAAATGAAGGCCCTATCGTATGACGAGGCAAATTATAGCATTTTTAACAAAATCAAGGGCCATAACTCCACTGTTACTGGTTCGATCTGGCTGGTTTTCGAACTTGACCAAGCTTTCATAGACATTAACAATCTGAAAGTTTGGTAAAGATCGGATGAAAAATGAAGGCCCTATCGCCTTGAGGCAAAATATATCATTTTGAACTAAATCAAGGGCCATAACTCTGCTGTAACTGTTCCGATATGAATGGTTTTCGAACTTGTCCGAGCTTTCATTGATATTAACAATTTGGTAAAGATCAGATGAAAAATGAAGGCTCCATTGTCTTAACGAAGCAAAATATAGCAATTTTAATGAAATCAAGGTCCATCACTCCGCTGTTACTGGTCTGATCTGGCTGGTTTTCGAACTTGTCCGAGCTTTCATTGATATTAACAATTTGGTAAAGATCAAATGAAAAATGAAGGTCCTATCGTCTTCGAGACAAAAGTTAATGAACAGACGGACGACGGACAACTCGGCATCCCATAAGCGCTAAAAATGACAAATGAATGAACGAGGGGTGGTGGGTGGGTCAGGACTATCCCTCTGTATGTGACAGTGTGTTTGTGAGATTGCAGTGGTTGTATTTATCCCGGCAACCACACGGGGAGTATCAATATTAAGACCAAGTTTGGTAAGACCATATGCAAAAACAATAGGTCAATGACCTTGAAGCTCTACTGATAGGATTTTGATAGCTGGATCAGCATTCCTGTGAAGTTTCATGAAAATCCGTCAAGTAGTTTCAGAGGAGTAGTCTCTACAAGTTTTCATTATATAACTCTATGTAAACAAAGATGGCCGCTGGCGGCCATGTTTAACGTCAAATCAAAATCATTTTTGACACAGATCAACATCATGTCATACTGACCATTTTAGAAAAAGTCCCATATCAATATCACAGTTTTCAAGAAGTAGTCGCTACAAACTTGTATTTTAGCCATGGCGGCCATCTTGAATTTCCGGCCGACCTGAAATTTAGCTAGGATCAATTAGATATCAAGAGCAACATTCCTGTGAAGTTTCATGAAAATCCGTCGAGTAGTTACAGAGGAGTAGTCACTACAATTTTTTACTAGATAACTCTTATGTAAACAAAGATGTGCGCTGACAGCCATGTTTAACAATGAATCAAAACGATTTTCCACAAGGACCAACATCATGTCATGCTGATCATTTTAGAAAGTCCCATATCAATATCACTTATAGTTTTCAAGAAGTAGTCGCTACAAACTTGCTTTTTGAAATCTATTTTAAGCCGTGGTGGCCATCTTGAATTTCCGGCCGACCGGAAGTTTTGCAAGGATCAATTAGACATTAAGAGCAACATTCATTTGAAGTTTCATGAAAATCCATGAAGTAGTTTCAGAGGAGTAGTCGCTACAAGTCTTCATTAGTTTCAGAGTAGTCGCTACAAGTTTTTACTGAAAATAACTCTATGTAAACAAAGATGGCCGCTGGCAGCCATGTTTAACGTTGAATCAAAATAATTTTTGACACGGATCAACATCATGTCATACTGATTATTTTAGAAAAAGTCCCATATCAATATCACTTAAGAGTTTTCAAGAAATAGTCGCTACAAACTAGTTTTTTAAAAATCTATTTTTAGATTTGGTGGCCACCTTGGATTTCACATCAACATGATTTTTTGCTAGGCTCAACTAGTCTTCATGGGCAACATTTCTGTAAAGTTTCATGAAAATCCATTCAGTAGTTTCAGAGGAGTAGTCGCTACAAAAAAAAAAGTTTACGGACAGACAGACGAACGACGGACACCGCACCACGGAATAGCTCTGATTTTATCTAATATTGAATATTGATAGTTTTTGATCTTGTTTGAGCTTTCATCGATATTCAGATTCTGGCCAAGTTTGAAAAAGAACCGATACAAAATGAAGATGCTAGTGTTGTCAAGGAAAAATATAACAGGTTTTATTAAATCAAGGGTCATTACTCTGATGGTTTTTCCAACTTGTCCGAGCTTTCATTGACATGAACTCTAACCAAGTTTGGTTAATATCCGATGCAAATTGAAGGTAATAAAAGTGTCGACATCAATAAGGTTTATGGATGACGGACAATGACCACATATATAGACCAATGATAAAGGTGAATACTGGTTTCTCCCCACCATGATATTCAGTTTCCAGTCCTCAATGGAACGGATTGGCAGAGCTATACCTCCTGCTGGGAAGGAAAATTGGGTATTTCGTTGGCCCCTTCGAACTGGAGTCATCAAACATTTGAGCACAGGAAGAATTATATTTTACGGCGCACCAACACATGAAAGGTTATATGGCGACTAACAGGATTGAACATGCCAAGCTCATCCTCATTTAAATCAAGATATAAAATATGGAGAATGGGCCGAGAACCTTCTAACCAGCAGAGTTGCTGCAAATTAGATAGACACTCCATTTACGATGGAGCCACGTTTCCATACGCGGTGTCATGATGAAGACCTTGAATGGGCAAGAAGGGAGGTCCTACCCCTCTGCCTCTAGCGGGATTTGCAGTGGTTGCATACGAAGAAAGAAAGAGGCAATTCTAAGATACTAGTATCTAAATGACGTTTATTTATCAAATAGCAATGTTTTGTAACAAACTCAGAAAAATGTAACATTATTTACATGTTAACAACTGCACAATAACGACATACAATAATTTGTTTGCACGATGTCAAATGGAAGTCAACTCAATAAATCAATCAATGTGACAGCACAATCTGAACTCTGGTGCACAATCTAGACAAAATTAATCTTATCAACCAGTATATTAAAATTAACTTCTGTCAACAAACCTGAAAAGAAAAGGTGATTCGC
The DNA here is from genome assembly GCA_037043455.1 of Cyrtodaria siliqua. NCBI lineage: Eukaryota > Metazoa > Mollusca > Bivalvia > Adapedonta > Hiatellidae > Cyrtodaria > Cyrtodaria siliqua. The sequence goes on along the minus strand of JAWPHD010018162.1, from coordinate 24,460 downwards.
GTTTTTGTTACGATTCTAGGATTTTTATTTAAAGGAACACACCAATACAGTTACCTAGCGGTACGTTGGAGTCCAACCAGTGACCTGCATTAAGAACTGAATTGGGTTTTAAGGCGCACCAACACATGAAAGGTTATATGGTGCCTAACAGGCATGAACATGCCAGGCTCATCCTCCATGTACATCGAGATAAAATATGGAAAATTGGCCTAGAACCATCTCACCCTGAACTGCAGAGTTGCTGCAAATTCTATTGTAGAAACTCCATTTACGCTGGAGCCACGTTTATTGTTTTTCTGCCACTGCTCTTTTGATGTGAGCGAGATGGCACTTGAAACAATGCAGGGATCATGATGAAGACCTTTAATGATTGATTGAATTGGGGTTTTAAGGCGCACCAACACATGAAAAGGTTATATGGCGCCTAAAAGGCATGAACATGCCAAGCTCATCTTCCATGTACATCGAGATAAAATATGGAAAATAGGCCTGAACCTTTAATGAACATGAACAAAAAATGATAAAATGAACATGAATTTGGGGGGATTCTACCCCTCTGCCTACCCTCCAAAGGGATCTGCAGTGGCCCTATTCTTTGCCCCGAGACCCAAACGGGGCCCTACATCAAGAATAAGTATATTGCAGAATTAAGCTACCTGTTTCAGGTATTACTGTGTGGTAGGAAGTTTTAATATATTGTGAGTGTAATATGAAAGTCCTTTAAATGGAATAAGACCTAAGCGTTGAGCATAAGTTCACGGAGTAGGTCAAGGTCAGCGACACATTTTGTATTCGAGAGTATAAATACTTGCAGGGCCCTATAATTTTCACACCAGATCTGGTGATATGCATTTTCGAAGGAAATGGGAATGAAAAGTGCAAATATACATGTTTAAGTCACAAGGCTTCAAAGTTAGATATTGATTGACAAGAACTACACTAGTCAAAATTCTTAAGTACCACCTAAGAATATGTCTATAATAGTCTCACTGTATTGTGTATTTCAGCTTGAGTGAAGATATGGTTGAACTGCAAAATAATGAGTTTAAATCATCTGCTCTGATTGCATGAATACATTTTAAAGCTTTCAAATAGATGTATTTTCTTAAAAATAAATTATAACATTAAACAGCTTGATAATTGGGATGAAGTACTTCAAAGTAGTGCAACTTTTCATATTCCTAAATCTAAAACATGCTAACCAAAAATATTCTGACATCATGTTGTACTAGCACTATCACAACAAATGCATCTGGAAATTAATTTTTTGAAAATTATATTTACTTGAATTTCAAACAATATTCAATTAAAAGGTAGTAACTCAAGATTTAAGATCCATGTTTAATTTTATTATAGAAAGAATTGAATTGGGCTTTAAGGCGCACCAACACATGAAAGGTTATATGGCGCCTAACAGGTATGAACATTCCAGGCTCATCCTCCATGTACATCAAGATAAAATATGGAAAATGGGCCTAGAACCTTGTCACCCTGAACTGCAGAGTTGCTGCAAATTCTATCGTAAACTCCATCTACGCTGGAGCCACGTTTATTGTTTTTCTGCCACTGCTATTTTGATGTGAGCGAGATAGCACCTGAAACAATGCAGGGATCATGATGAAGACCTTTAATGAAATGAACAACAAATGATAAAATGAACATGAATTTAGAGGGATTCTACCCCTCCAAAGGGATATGCAGTGGCACTATTCTTTGCCCCGTGACCAAACGGGGCCCCCGGGAACCACACAGGGCTTATTATAGAAAAAAGATCTGCAATAAATGGGTCAAACCTTTTTTTTATTTCTTTATAAATGGTTCAAACCTTTATATATTTTTTTATATTATTTCCTACCAATCTTAAAAAGTTGGTATCCTTAACCCAGGGCCCTATATGTCTCTTTCAATTTCAAATTTTCATACAAGTTTAAACGGACTTCATGTTATGTGTTTTATCAGCACATTTCATGTGTTCATATAAAAGGACAAATTTCTAAAGATCTAACAATTTAAACAAAAAATAATTATTTACAAACTATTGGTCAAAGCAAAATACTAAGAAATTAGTTAACATACAAACATGAATACTTAGTAATTTTGATCAGTGTAGGGTTAAACAACTAAAAATCTAACCCAAAATGTAAAAACAAGGGTCGTAACTCTGAAAAAAACAACAAGCTCACTTTTAGTTAGAGTGGGGAAGTATACATACACAGGAATCCGGGAGCCATGTCCCTTTCTACTGAATAGAATCATATGCTTCTTAAACATTCTGATACATGTAACTGATCGGTTTATGTTCACCTCTGCTGAGGGATAGCGTGTTGCCTTGGGACACATTCAAACACCCTGCGGTGCCAGTGAGGCTTCAGCATGCTATCCCCAGATTCCAAGTCTATTGAACCACTGTGGACAAAGATACTAAATATGTATCTTATACAAGGCTTAATACTAAATTTGGTTGATTATCAATTAACATGTCGCCAGTTGTCAAAAAATTATCCATTTTAACCAATCAAACCAATACTAAACCTCTGACAAAGAATAGCATGTCAATATACTCATACATCAACAATAGGGCGGAGATATCCAAGTATTGGCGACATGTTAATTGTTAAGATCTGGATTTACCAACAACTAGCACCAAAATACCCTCTCAACCATGTTCGTTTTATTAACAAGAGGTCAATGACCTTGAAGCTCTACTGATTGATTTTGATTTCAGGAAGTAGTCGCTACAGACTTGTTTTTTGAAAATCTATTTTTAACCGTGGTGGCCATCTTGAATTTCCGGCCGACCTGAAATTTTGCTAAGATCAATAAGACATTAAGAGCAACATTCCTGTGAAGTTTCATGAAAATCCGTCAGGTAGTTTCAAAGAAGTAGTCGCTACAAGTTTTCATTATATAACTCTATGTAAACAAAGCAGCCATGTTTAAGGTCAAATCAAAACGATTTTCGACAAGGACCAACATCATGTCAGTATACGATTTTTGACAAGGACCAACATCATGTCATACTGATCATTTTAGAAAAAGTCCCATATCAATATCTCTTATTGTTTTGAAGAAGTAGTCGCTACAAACTTATTTATTTTAAATTCTTTTTTTAGCTGTGGCGGCCATCTTGAATTTCCGGCCGACCTGAAATTTTTCTAGGATCAACTAGACATCAAGAGCAACATTCCTGTGAAGTTTCATGAACATCCGTCAAGTAGTTTCAGAGGAGTAGTCGCTACAAGTTTTTACTATATAACTCTATGTAACCAAAGATGGCCACTGGCAGCCATGTTTAACGTCGAATCAAAATAATTTTCCACAAGCATCTACATCATGTCATGCTGATCATTTTCAAGAAGTAGTCGCTACAAACTTATTGTTTAAAAATCTATTTTTAGCTGTGACGGCCATCTTGAATTTCCGGCCGACCTGAAATTTTGATAGGATCAATTAGACACCAAGAGCAACATTCCTGTAAAGTTTCATGACAATCCGCCAAGTAGTTTCAGAGGAGTAGTCGCTACAAGTTTTTACTATATAACTCTATGTAAACAAAGATGGCCGCTGGCAGCCATGTTTAACGTTGAATCAAAACGATTTTTGACTAGGATCAACATCATGTAATGCTGATCATTTTAGAAAAAGTCCCATATCAATATCACTTATAGTTTTCAAAAAGTAGTCGCTACAAACTTATTTTTTAAAAATCTATTTTTAGCTGTGACGGCCATCTTGAATTTCCGGCCGACCTGAAATTTTTCTAGGATCAATTAGACATCAAGAGCAACATTCCTGTAAAGTTTCATGACAATCCGCCAAGTAGTTTCAGAGAAGTAGTCGCTACAAGTTTTTACTATATTAACGTTGAATCAAAACGATTTTTGACTAGGATCAACATCATGTCATGCTGATCATTTTAGAAAAAGTCCCATATCAATATCACTTATAGTTTTCAAGCAGAAGTCGCTACAAACTTGTATTTTAAAACTCTATTTTTAGCTTTGGCGGCCATCTTGGATTTCACATCAACATGATTTTTTGCTAGGATCAACTAGACTTTATGGGCAACATTTCTGTAAAGTTTCATGAATATCCATCCAGTAGTTTCAGCTGTGAAGTCGCTACAAATAAAAGTTTCATTTCTGTAAAGTTTCATGAATATCCATCCAGTAGTTTCAGCTGTGAAGTCGCTACAAATAAAAGTTTACGGACAGACGGACGCCGCACCACGGCATAAGCTCTGCTGATCTCTGATCAGTAGAGCTAAAAATAATGAAAAAGGTATAAAACAATCAGTCACAAAATACTTATCTCTTTATTCAGTTTATTTGTATTTTGTACATCTTGACACTTGTGCTATTCTTCCTAAGAAACTCGTGTTATGAACTAAAAAAACAACATGAAAGGTGTTAATGGATTTTTGTCTCCATATAATGCTTCTGTGTCATTAGAAGACATGTGTAGATATATCTGTCATTTGATATGAGGAAGTAGTCTTGTTTAACATATTTCTTTTTTTAATACATCACCTCCATCATAGTTAGAATCCTTTATTCACCTTTAAGGTAACTGCATATGACAAAGCTGTGTTGTTAAAACATTTCTTTAAGTACTAACATTTTGAATTCAGAATAGCTTTAAACTCAACAAAATGTTTCAAAAGCAACTAAATAACAGTTATGCAATGATAGTATGACGGGAAAGTCACTAGCATTCACCAGTCAGTTATGCAATGATAGTATGACGGGAAAGTCACTAGCATTCACCAGTTTGGTAACTCCACCCTTTTATATAAGCTATGGATATAATGTAAGAATCTGAACAATATCAAATATCTCGTGCAAACAACCACAACCCAGACAACTGGTGTGGGTAGATGTACGACAATGTTTGGACAAAAAATGGTAGGCAAAACAATAATGGAGAGCCATTCTATTTGATAGTTTCTGTATGTACCTTTTATACTTCTATAACAATGGTTTTGTCACTGCCAAACAAAAACTCTTCTGTTTGACAAACGTTGTGCATGTTGGAAATAGTTAAGCATGCTGGAAACATGTTAAGCTTTGCAAGGATGCAAATGCAAGAACTCTTCTCTTTTAAAAGTTACGCATGCTGACAAAAATTACGCATGTTGGAAACATGTTCAGCTTTGCAAGGATGAAAATGCAAGAACTCTTCTCTTCTACAGACAAAAATTACACATGTTGGAAACAAGTAAAGCATGTTTGTTTCGCTTTGCATGCTGCAAGGATGCAAATGCAAGAACTCTTCTATTTGACGAATATTATGCATGCCAGACAAACATGACAAGTTACACATGCTGAAAGTAAATTATGTAACTTGGACATAAGTTACGCATGTTGGACACAAGCGATGGATGTTCAGCTGTGACTGTATGTATATGTAATAATGTTTCTATTCAACAAATGTTCTGAAAATGCTAGAACAATTCACAATGATAAAAAATGCAGGATAAAATTGGCAATCCAAGACTGAATCTTGTTTGGCAGGCAAATCTTTATACTGTAAGACAATGTGTTGTGCAGTCCTTAACGGATGCATTTTGCAGGCAACATTTGGATAATATTCTACGGAAATTAAATATGGTATATATGGTATGGATTTTTCACCATTTACCTGTACAATTTGAACCATTCTTTTTGTACATAATAGCATATTCATTTGTACTTTTTTTTATATTGACAATAAGTATATATATATATATCTCTTAAAATACTTTTGTTTAGCAATTTTTCTACTATTAGTCATAAGTAATTCTTAATACCTGTACTCCAAAACATTTATTCGGTATAAATTTTCAATTATACAAAATGTATGAATTTGTTTTACACTGGTTTTAACGCACACGCTACAATTTTCATTATCATTCAAAATTCATATTCTTTTGTGTCTTAAGACATTCTTGAAGACGAATACATTGTGGCTAGTCATACCAATAACAAACACTTAAAGGGACACACGGCAATCTTGAAGTATTAATCAAGCAATTAGCACCTTGATTCATTAATCCAGTATAATTTCATCTTTTAAACTTGCTTGCACTTAAATAAAGAAAAGATAGTAACGCTCGAAGCTTTCAAGGTTTCTTTCTTATTCTACCTCTACCATAGGTTTAAATATATTATTTTTATTAAATAAAAAATGTGTTATTTCTTCATTATAATCAACAATTACTGCAGTAGTATGCAAAATGGTTTGATTGTTCCAACTTATTCAAAGTTTTATTAAATGGTAAATAATCATTTGCAAATTATGTAGTTAAACCGACACGACGAAGCGCGATTGTCAACTGTCCCTTTAAATGGCACAGACACAATTATATATTACATTATGGCTTCAATGCCCCTGATATCGCCAGTTGCCCGGCAGCCATTATTGACTTGATTAGCTGACAGTTATCCAGGAGATGCATTTCCCAAATATTACGGACAAAATACTCCCAACAAATGCTGAAGAATTCAGGATGGTTGTCTGCAATCTAGTCTGCTATTGTAATTAAATGGAATAAATGGTTCTTGACATACATCAGAAAAAGAAAATGCACATGTTAGTTGACAATAGACAGGGCACAAAAATTCCGCTCATCGGATCGCAGTGACGAGTGCTCCTTGATGGATGAATAGAAATTCAGATAAATTCTTCTGACACCAATTTACCAATATGATCATTCTACGGTGTCCGGTTGGGGCCAGATACAATGTCGCAGTGTCGTGGGCGACAATGCGACGCCCGACAACGCGATACGACATGACAACTCGACATTGCGATATGACATCACGCACGACAACGCGACATTATGTCGTATTGTCGCCAACGACAATGCGACATTCTTTCAATTGTCGTAATGTCGTTGGATGAATTGTCGTGGGCGACATTACGACGATCGTATCGCAATGTCGTATCGTATTGTCGAATCGCAATGTCGGGCGTCGCATTGTCGTGGGCGTCGCATTGTCGCCCACGACAATGCGACATTGTATCTGGCCCCAACCGGACACCGTACCATTCAAATATCAAGTAGGACGAGTAACTTCCAAGATAAATTTTCCTGTCCTGAAAACAGCACACAATTTCTTTGTCAACACAATAGAGACTGGTAGGAGATAATTTATTCTGTCTTTGAGAAAATAATTACCCGGTCTACAATTTTTATTTATAAAATAAGGATATAATTTCTCCATTTCCTTGGCCCTTTAAATACCAGACAATGCCATAATAATTAGAGAACGCTCTACTGGCAAATGCGGTTCTTACAATAAAGGAAGTATATTCCGTCAATCTGATGTATAATAAAACATTATCAGCTTCAAAGCAATATCAAAGAAAATCTTTCTTTCTTCATTTCCCTCGATATTAAACAATTTAGTTTCTGTTTTGTCCAGAATGTTGCCCCTTTGCTGAACCTGTCCAAAGTCTTATTAAAACAAACTTTTATATCAAATTTGGTGAAACGGAAAGCGTCTTCTCAAGTTATCGCTAGCTGAAAATCCCTTTATCTCATACAACAGTATTTCAAGATGATCAGGTGCAATAACTCTATAAAACACGTGATGGTTTTGATCAGTCACTCTGTGGAGACTGTTTTGAAACAAGCAAATGCTGGGAATTAATAACCCCATCTGTGAAGACTTTGTATAACAACGGGCCATAACCAGAGTAATACTCATTCGTAATATCTAATCATATGCCCATTTTGGAAGAACACTCCACCATTCTGTAACGTTTCAAGTGAATTGATTGGAAACTGGACAAGTTAATATTAAACTGATGGTAACATAGAACTGAAATCCGCATCCATCTTGGCCAGATAAACTACATTATATCTTGTAAAGTTTGGCATGATAACTACGGTATATCCTATAAAGCTTCATATAATTTGGTTGAACACTGCAAAATATAAAATTGACACAAAATTCTGATTTCCCATTTTCGACAAAAATATGGAACTGTTCGCTACAAGTCAGGTCCTTGGTTATTGAAAATACAGTGTAATTACGCTTGTATATGGAATCTATATAACATGTATATCAATTTTGAGCCATTATATGATCACCTCAATAAAACAAAATCAGAAGCCGTTTACTTCACCCGCAAGTCTATTTTTCTCATTGTTGACCTCGTCAGAGAGGAATTGAATTGTGTTTTAAGGCGCACCAACACATGAAAGGTTATATGGCGCCTAACAGGCATGAACATGCCAGGCTATCAAGATAAAATATAGAAAAATGGGCCTAGAACCTTCTCACCCTGAACTGCAGAGTTGCTTCAAATTCTATCGTAGAAACTCCATTTACGCTGGAGCCACGTTTATTGTTTTTCTGCCACTGCCCTTTTGATGTCAGCGAGATGGCACCTGATGCAATGCAGGGATCATGATGAAGACCTTTAATGAACATGAACAAAAAAATGATAAAATGAACATGAATTTGGGGGGGGGGGGATTCTACCCCTCTGCCTACCCCGCCAAAGGGATCTGCAGTGGCCCTATTCACGGGATTCGTCAGAGAGGAACAGTGTTATGTGACAGTGTCCCCATCAAGCATTGTCCTGTACATGCAGTGTATAACATCATTACGTTTACTCCACCAAGAAAAATTGAGTCACATTTTTTCACTTACTTCCCCAAATGATCAAAGTTGTGGAGCTTGTTTATCACAAAAATAAACTTATTGAAGAATCAGTTTACTTTTATAAATGTATAACCATTAAATCAAAATTGAAAACAAGTTTGCAATACCAATTGATATACTGGTAATCTTTTGCTATAGCTCCAACAGCAAAACCTGAAGATTCAAAACAAACCAGGAAATGAAGGAAAACAACAAAGATGAAATAGGAACAAGGGCACCTGAATGAAAAATTGTGGGGGATTTTTTTTTAAAAATGGATGAATAATGGCAAGTTATTTAACTGAACATTTGTTTGGGGTCTGAAATGATAAACTGTTGCATGGTCGTTGACAAGGACTTTGTATTTGCATAGGTGTTAATCTCTTAATTGAAACAACTATTGGTCAAAGAGTTTAGCCGACAGATGAAAAGGGGGTGGGGGTGGGGGGATCAAGAGAAGATGACCTTTGTTCATTGTAAAAACGTGCAACAGTAACAAAAGGAGGTGTGTTTAGTTTTTTTTAAAAGGTTTTCAAATATAACTCTGTAAAATGTGAACCCGCGAGTAGGCTAAAATTTAACCCAAAGGTCACCATTTGAATAAACTTGGTAGAGGACGGTAAGCTTATGCTGCAAATTGCAATATATGAGCTCTTGGTCTTGTGGTTACAGACAAGATTTTTCCCCCCTATATAAATCTATGCGACACCAGATGTCCTCATCCCAAGTACGAGGCTAACGAGTCTTGTACACTGAAGTAACACTGTGGTTCCAGTGAGGCTTGAACCCTTCACCGGTTTTGAAGTTGTGATGTGAACCCTGAATGTACAACCCTGGAAATTGCATGGACACACCTTCTCAATGTGCACAACATTTCAATGAAGTTAGGCATTCCTTTTAGTGGTGTTGAAGTTATTGCGGAGACACGAAACAGGATGAATCAACAGTTCAATTCCTATATGTAATTGGCAGCATAAAATTATTTTCATTGTTAAATTTGTGTAGCAATATTATGGTACAATTGGACTGGAGTTTTACGGTGCACCCAACACAAAAAGGTCATATGGCGCCAACAGGAATGAACATTCCAGGCCCACTCTCCATTTACATCTAGATAAAAATATGCAGAATGAGCTGGAGCCACGATCAATGTGGTCTGCCACCACTCAAGTAGCATTGGGCAGTCCCGTGTATCGGTCTATTCTCAGAGCACGTTAAAGAACCATAGGAATCTATTCGATAATAAGAGTAGGGCACGGTTCCCGGATTCCTATGTATCCTTCCCCCCTCTCAACTCAAATTTGGTTAAAAACCAAATATCCAATATCATTTCTTAGTTTTAATCTGAAATTTACTTATTTTAACAATCACGAGTCAACTCTGTAACAGGCGACTGACAATCTCCTCCTACAACCGTATTGTACAAACATTTTTACTATTTCATCCGATTATCTAATAGATGGACAATGCACCATCGCATAAGCTCGCCAGGCCTTTGGCCGGTAGAGCTAAAAAAACAAACAGCATTAGAAATGAAATATCGTCATTTCACATTCGGAGAATTCTTTACTGTCACAAACCGTACCAGTATTATCAATACAAAACATAAACAATAATACTTCAAATCGAAGAAAATACATAGGAAATATAGAACTCTAAACATGTATGTACATGAATCAATTTGAAGTCTCTTTTTCTTTTATTTATTATACAAAAACTGCTTTCAACACTGAACAGTGCCAGAACTTGACATGTTGTATTGCTAAAACTATAAAAAGTATAAACTGGCAAAATTACAATGTTTATATAAATCAATATGGAATTGAACATTGGGTATTATTTATAAACACACGCCACCATCGTCAGAAGACCAGCTCTCCATGAAACAAAGTCTTGGCAATTATCTCACCTTCCTGCTTGAAATAAAAGCCTAGAACAATCAGCAACAGCTTCATACACATACATATGTAATACTTAAAGCGGAAAACGAATAGGCCAAGTCAACAGTAAACGAAACTCTTGAACAAACTAGTTTAACATGGAACAGATAAAAAATATCAGAAGGTAGATGAAAAATGGTCTGAATTAGCGAAGAAAATACACCAAACATCTTTCAACATGCCAAGACCTGTTCCAGAAAATCCCCCAACCACCTCCCACCGTCTGTTTTGTGAGTGTAGGTATACTGCTTCCTACTACGGTGCAGGGTTGCAAAGAAAATCACTTACCATGTGTCGCCTACGACCCTTCTGAATTTCAGATTTTCAGACACTACTTCTATCAGTTTTGTTCAAATGGAAATTTCCAAAGCTATATGCTCCCAACAATGATCTTTATCACAGTGGAAATTTCCAAAGCTATATGCTCCCAACAATGATCTTTATCAACAGTGGAAATTTCCAAGACGATATCGGCTGCTAATGGCTCTAGACCACTATTGTATTTTCCAGACTTACTGTTTGATGTTTTCCAATCTGACATGCAAGCAAAAACCTCAGGCTTGCTTTTGCTAACCCTGCTGCACAGATGCAACTTAGATACATGTAAAAAGTTTCAGACGACGACCTATAAACCTTTATCTCGGCAGTTACGTTCCTAACCTGCCAGGTGCACCTTTTTTGATGTTGTCAGGGTATATTTGATGACATCTGGGTATTTTTGAACGGAACAAAATAGAAAAAAAGGTAAATATCATGTTAGTGCCTGATCGTATCAGGTTTGGCACGAAACACAAATAGGAAATTTGTAGTTAAAAATAAAGTTGTACGTCAACTGTTTAATAAATATGTATTAAATAGATGTTTCATTAAACAGATGTTTATCCAAGAATTCAAGAGTTAGAAGTGTCCAATATTTGCAACTGACAGTGATAAATCAAACAAGGTATCATCTGTAAGACAAAGTGAAAATATTAAAAACACTTCTGAAGGAAGGCACCATTTAAAATAAATAAAACTAAGGATGAACCATGCTTTAAGAACACTGCTTCTGCTGTGGGATGGTGGTGGTGGGTGGTTGGGTTATTGGAACAGCCTTGGCAATATAATACCTTCAGAACAAAATCAACGTGTAATTACACACGTTGGATGAATTGGAAAGAAGGTACATAGAAGCACCCCATTCCAGACTTCACGTCCACTTATCACTAGGCTTAATCATATAGACACAAAGAGTAGAAAAGTCCGGACGACTTTCCATGTAGTCTAAGGAATATAGTCCCTATGCCTGTTTAGAGCACAGAGAACTTTTGCTCAACAACAAAAGAAATAATCTCAATATGAGCAGGTTTTACAACTGCAAATAACTAAATACGAGCAGGTTTTACAACTGCAATTAACTAAATACGAGCAGGTTTTACGACTGCAATTAACGATAACAAGTTAAAACTATGCCCAGGAATTATACACAATACCAAAATGGAAAATCAACTAGAACAACTTTATATACAAAATTCATTTTTGTATGGATATGCAATTTGTTAGTGATCTCTTCCTTTTTTATATTTATCTTCCTTTTCTACAGACTTGAAATAAATGGGCAATTCCTGGTACACGTGCGACACATGTGAACACTGGTGTACATCTCGAGTGAATATTGTGCTATAGTTAGTATAAGCATGTTTTGGTACTGAAGTCACATCTGACTATCACACATGCCATATAGTTGTATTGACCTTGAAATATTAACTCAATGCTTTTTATATTTGCTCATTCGGTTGTATTGTGGACTTCTTATACATTTGTTGTTCATTATTGTGAAAGTAGGTGATTATCAAACAGCGTGACCCCCACCCACCCCCCCACTCCCAAAACCCGATATCAAAAGTTGGTCATCCTACAATGGGCTACCCCGTAGCCATGTTTGATATAATATACAAAGTCATGACAAATCAAACATTTGATCAAATGCGAGACATCGAAAGTGATCCACACGTGTCAGCCATGCATAGCACACCAGACACTAAACAAATCTCCTACATAAGCATATATAGGTTTATATAACTATTAACTACTGTATTTCACTTCATATTGTGCACACTTTTTTAGAACCAATTCATGGATTAGAAAGGGGATGCTGTGTGCACTATAGGCAAAAATACAAAATTCTAAAATGATTAATAACATGATTCTTGTGCACTACTTGTGCCATTTCTAACTACAATTATTTTTAAAAATAATATTCTGTTAATGATATTCTGTTTTTCAAAAGAAAAGCTGGCTTAAAACTTGAAAAGCTGGCTTAAAATGACTATCTACAAAAAACATTTCATAAAGACAAGTTTCCATGAGCCTTTGCAAACAACACAACAAAAACCTGGGAAACATGAAATGCTTAACAGCATGGGGCATTTGAGGAACAAGAGGTACACAAAGTATGCAGCCTCGTTTGTAAGCCAGGAATTTGAGTACCATCTTGCGTGGTACTTTTACTCAATTAAGCAATCTTTTTTTGGAAGTATTACTCTTCCAAACAATTTATTTCTGCGACAGTACGCTAAGGGAAAGTGTCTTGTCAAAGAACACACCAACGAAACTCAGTGGCACCACGGAGGATTGAACCCGGGGCCTCCTGTTACAAATCTGCCGCGCTACCGACTGCACACGCCAGCCCCTAAAAACAGGTTACCTTTATATGAATATCTTCTTTAAAGTAAAATATTTTCTTGGTGCATCTTTTTTTGCCGACTTATAAAACTCACGCAAAGGAACATTTTAAAGAATTAGTTTCCTTCTATCTAAGGATCTCTGTAGAAGGTTCAAATGTTTCGTCGTGTTCTGTCTTGACTAGATATCTCTCGGAGAAGTAATGAATACTGATGTAACTGTATGACTTTCGTCTATTTTTTCTTCAGGAATTCGGCCATCTGTGCTTGCATCAACTCCACCTGTTTCTGAAGAACTTCATTCTGCCGTTTCAACATCTCCTTCTCAGTCATACCTGTCATGAAAAGTAAAAATGAAACAGCATGTAGCCTTGAAAACTGCTTGGCGAAAATAAGCAAGAAAAGAGGTTATTGAAACTAGAAATGTTGGATATTGGACTAATGCCTCCGCTGAAGGACACTCAACACAGACCTAAACGTAAAAGTTCCGTCACCACAAACAGAAATAACACTTCCATTTTACTGAAATCAGACCTAGACAAAAAATACTTCCTAGTGTGTGACCTTGACTTTGTGGTCGCAGGTGATCGGAAATATGACAATGTTTTTGTATGCAATAATACGTGAAAGCAATTTGAGAATATGAGCAAAAATATAACTTCTAAAAAAAAATCTGAAAGCAGACCTAAATGCATCACTTCCAAGTGTGTCACCTTCACCGTGATCAGAAATAATTAAATGTTTTTGTACAACCTTAGTAAGCAACAAATAAAATATGATTCGGGAAAGCATTTTGAGAATATGAACAACAATATAACATTTAACTGAACGTACACCTAAACGCAGAACTTCCAAGTGTGTGACCTTGACCTTGTGGTCGTAGGTGATCAGAAATATGATGGAATGTTTTTTAATGACCTTATTAATCAACTATAGTGCCAAATTGACACAATATACACCTGTCATACATATAGAATTCATATTCAAGGGCAATAACTCTGGCATGATATGACTGGTTATCGACCTTGAATGAGATATTATGCCCATAAACATTGTCCCCAAGTTACATCAAGATTGGATTATAAATGTTAAAAGTTGTTGAGCAAAAATCATCAATTTTCAAAAATCAAAGGTCCATAATTTGGTGTTTCTTGAGCAACTGCATTGGTTATCAAACTTGACCCAGCTATTGAGGCCATAAACAGTGTGTCTAAGATTCATCAAGATCGGATTAAAATTACTTCAGTTATGGAGAAGACTTTTCAATTTTCAACAAACCAAGGACATAACTCCGGTGTTTCTTGAGCAATAACATCGGTTATCAAACCTGACTAAGCTACTGAGGCCATAAACATTCCAAGTTTCAAGACTGGATTAAAATTACTCTAGTTATGCAGCGGACACCCTCAATTTTCAACAAACCAAGGACCATAACTCCGGTGTTTCTTGAGCAATAACGTCGGTTATCGCATCTGACTGAGCTATTGAGGCCATAAACATTGTGTCTAAGTTTCATCAATATTGGATTACTCCAGTTGGAGTGGACACCCTCAATTTTCAACAAACCAAGGACCAGAACTCCGGTGTTACTTGAGAAATAATGTCGGTTATTGAACCTGACTGAGCTACTGAGGCCATAAACATTCTGTCCAAGATTCATGAAGATTGGATTAAAATTACTCCAGGTATGGAGCAGACACCGTCAATTTTCAACAAACCAAGGACCATAATTGCGGTGTTTCTTGAGCAATATTGTCAGTTATCGAACCTGACTGAGCTATTGAGGCTATAAACATTGTGTCAGTTTCATCAAGATTGGATTAAAATTACTCCAGTTATGGAGCGGACACCCTAAATTTTCAACAAACCAAGGACCATAATTCCGGTGTTTCTTGGGCAATAACGTTTTTTATTGAACTTGACTGAGCTTTGTAGCTATAAACATTGTGTCCAAGTTTCATCAAGATTGGATTAAAACTACTCCAGTTTTGGAGCAGACACTACATTGCCGGACGCCTGTCGTGTGTGATCACATAATACGTCCCGTCAAGACGGGCGTATAACAATATGTCCCTTTAAGACGGGCGTATACCAAATAAAACATGAAAGTAATTTGTTCAAGCATTTTTGGAACATGAGCAAAACCGACAGACGGATGGACTAACGGACGGATAGGCAACACCAAAACAGTATAGCCCCGCCAATTTTTGGCAGGGGTAAAATTGAGATTTTCATGGGAAAAGGTTGTAGAATAAAGTTTACCATGCTTGTGGAATATTAGTTAACCAAACATAGAAGGGTATTCCACGGAACACTTGTGTCGCCTGCCATGTGCTTAGCAAGGACAATCCAACTATAAAGTTTAAAGATAAGAGTCTTCCTGAATTAGCAGATTGTTTTTTAATTGTACAAGTTTTATGAAAAGGGCACAACTCTGCAATGAATAACTGATAAGAAAGAAATGGATAAAACTTCTTAAACATAGGTCTATATTTTGCCCTGTCATGAACATAGATCAAATAATTTTCACGTTATGGCCAAGGTTGCAAGTAAAAGTATGACAGACTGAAGATGGACAAAGTGATCCCTGTGTCTACGCAAAAAAAATTGCATGAATAGTTTTATTCTGATAGCAACTATTGTAATTACATCATGTTTCCCTACATCAACTATTATTATATGTCTCTAAACAGTCCTTTAAAGTAGCTATCCCACCACCAACAGCCAAATTTTACATCATACGTAAACTGTTTCTAAACCTCATCATACATAAACTGTTTCTAAACCTACTGACGAAGAGGTATATATATACTACTAAAATTTTGCTAAGGATCACTTTTTGCTGTCTAAATTGCTGGCTGAAACAAATAGCATTATTTCTATTTTACATACAATTATTTAGGGCAGTGTATGGTCATGTGATGTCATGACTTGATTCAAATTGTGGAATTGTTAAGTATCAATGAAATTAATATCGTTACTGTGAATTAATTTCTAATAAAATTATATGGAAGAATAAAAGTGATCCTTAGCAAATTTTGAGTACCGGTAGTATATATATTTATCACATAACGTCCCTTGTTAGCAGTGTCGAACACCCATGTAATATTCTGTTGTATGACACACATGTAATACAACCTGGAACAATTTTGATTGGTTGAGTTAAATCTGTAACACTACGCAGGTTTTATTGACAAACTATTTTATTTATTACAAAGTCATCTAGATCTAGGTCATAAACTTAATATTAACCACAGCTTATACTAACTAATGGAAGTCATACAAATCAGTGTGCAATTTTGTTAAAGTCGTCGTAAAACGTCTTTTGTAAAGAGATAAAAACTCTTTGATACTCAACGTTGTGTGTAACGTTGTGTGACGTGACGTTGTGACGTCACATAACGTTCTGCCTGATTTTATGACGTTTTGGCGCTAAAGTGTGTCTGACGTCGTGGCGGTTTTATGTCCATCTGAATTATTTTTACTTATTTGATTGCAATGTTATATCATAAAAAGCATCTTAAACTCGTTCCCATTCGTTATAAGATTTATGAAACTCGTTATGATTTTATTTTTAATTTTAACTTGCCAAAAGGCTCGTTAAAATTAAAATAATTATATATATATATATAACTTACATATTTTGAGAATCCAAACTCTCTAGAAACAATATAAACAGCTTTAACAAGCCAGGCCAAACCCCAGAACTGGAGCGTTGCATTAAGTGTTACCAACTCATAATTCATTTTACGCATATTCAATCACAGGCATTTTAAGAATCCATGAATAAAACTATACTTTCAATTGGCACATATACATTATTTTATGACCCGAACATGGATAAACTATTTTGTAGTGTAATTTTGCCGTTATTTGGCGGGTTAGTACCTTAATAATGAAAAGTTGTTTGTGAACTTACCTTGGCCTTCAGCCGCAGGGACTTTAGCCACACCAGAGGATATCAGATGCTCAGCCAAGTCATTGCCATCCAAATCTACCAGTTTCAGTTCATAGACATCATTGACAACACCTACCACATGTGCGAGGAGGGGCTTGTCCTGGAATGAGGCCATCTTGATCATGGCTGCCTCCGTCCATGAGGATCCTACCGGCGAGACACCTGATTAGAGAATTGTAACAAATACATTTATTGAATTTTTTAACACTAACAGAAATGTATAACAGCGGTATGTATTACTTACCAACACAGAAAACCTTAATGAAGGCAAAAATAGTTAAATCTGATAAAGACTACCTTGTTTCGCATACTTTTGTTTTGATTTCATAACAGAACAATGTAAACAACATTTACTACTCCTTGCACAAGTTAGAGTAACTCCACTTTGCGGTGAATCAAGTTTGTCTGTGTTGTTCAGTTTTGACCTTTCTCGCCCCGTTGAAAATGGCAAGCGTTTACCTTGACATGATCAAAATTTAAAGCGCATCAAGACCCTGATTTTACATCAAAAGTGGCATTTTTGAGAGCCTACTTGATCAGTTCCGATTGGCCCCGAGATGTGCCAGCGTGTAAACTAACTGTTGGCCAATGAAAAATGAACGTCACCAGATTGACCTTTCAAACATTTGTTCGGCCCACCTGGTTTCTGTTCGGCACTGTGTAATTGTTTTAGATGTATGTAGCTTCATTTTGTGTCACGTAGTGAGAAATGAAACTTGGCATTTTGGAGTTTTTCGAAAGAATTGGGTAGCGGCGTGCCTTAATAGATATTGAATACCATAAATCAGTCTGATGAAGTTCTCCCAGTGATATTGACAGCTGTTGGTCTATAATATAATTTATGAATTGTGAATGTTCCGCCTCAATTTCCTGTTCAATTTTACTGGGTTTACCACCGGATGGTTTTGATGGCTTCACTATACCGGTCATACAAAACTGGTGCCAAATAGTTTTTACTGTGGTTTGGTGTATACCAAGAGTTTTTGCAACATTAATTAAGTTACCCCGTGGAAATGTACCATTTAGATGGTTCATACAGAATTATCATTATGAAATTTAAGGACTTTTTAAGGCCCTAATAACCCATTTTTAAGGCACGGTTTATCGGTGATTTCTTTTTTCCTTTCCTGATTTTTTTTTAAAACTACGTCAGATATTATTCCTCTTGTATAAGCATACTGATTATGAAATTCAAGGACCTTTAATGATATTTTGTCAGAATTTAACCCATTTCATTCTGCAGGCAAATTTGATAAACATTCCCCTAAATCTGAACAGTTTTGCGGTTTCTGCTGCTGCAGCAAATTACATCTCGGTGATGTTAGTAAAATGTGGTTTACTTGGTCAATTTTAAAAATAAATTAACAAAACTATATATCATTATGTAGGTATTGAAATTCCCTACACAATGAAATAATTTTTAAAAGCATTATTCATGCAAAAATTAACTTAATGAACATAAAAATCATATGTGAGCATGCAAATCGGGTCAAAATGATGTCCTACCTTACTTTCACAGAAATTTTCTGTAAGATATATTCACTTTTTCTCTGATAACCCAGTGTGTAGATTGTAGGGAATTTTAAGTCATTTCTAATGCTGAAAGAATCTCTAAAATCCATAGAGAACTTCAAAAGTTATACTGATTTATATAAATTTGGTCAAATCCTACGCGTATCGGAAACTCGGTGACCAACCGTTCCCAAAGATCGTCTTCACAAATCATATTGAAGGAATGGTGGGGTATTGCTTCTTCAGGGTGCTGGAAAAGCACCCCATGGTCTAAATATTGTCTGAGATGGCGTGGATAGAAGATTTCCCGAACACATTCCTTCTGAAACCAAACATTTTCATCATTTCCATAGTCATCCAAGCCAAAATCTGCAGAAAAAAAAGAAGAGTCAAAGTCCCTTTCGGTCTAATTCATTTGTTGTTTTCAGTTTTCTCTCGCTAAAAGTTGTCCAAAACGTCGACTTCTTCATCCATAAACTATAATTCGTCATGTAATCCCACATACATGTGTTTCCCTTCGCTCGGAACATAAAATCTATCATCCATATTTACAGATTCACTCGAAAAATCGAGGAAATTCACGCAAAAAATCGCCGAAAAACATTTTTTTTCTCACTTCCTGAAGTGTTTAAAATTCCCAGAGAATTTTTTATTTACTGCGCATGCTCACCCTGCCTTCTATCTGAAGAGTATTCACGTTTTATACGGGGTTTACACATGGAAAACAACGACATGTCAACAAACCAACAACAACAGTCATTACATGCGAATGGATTCGTATCCCGAATGAAAAGGGTATGTACGAATGGATTCGTATCCCGCAGGAAATGGGTTAAGAACTTTTAAGGCTGGAGTGCATTTAAGGACTTTTAAAGGCTACTTCTGAAATTTAAGGACTTTTTAAGGCTGTATGAACCTTGATTTAATTGATTTCCACCACTTTCGGTCATGTTTTTTATAATTAACCTTCGAAAATCATCGCTGAGATACTCTCGTTCATGCCTTGACGAGGTCATGATGTAAACAAACAATAAGTCCAGTCGAATGTACACTTTAATAAACTGCATGTAGTTACGTTACATACATTTTTCCAGCCTTGTCAAAACTGATTGACACCAGCGTCTCACGAGGCGAACCGCCGATCAAGGTCAGTGGAGTGCGGAAATCTCTTTGTCGCTGCTTCACTTGTCACAAAATGGGTATTCTCTAACTTGTTGTGCAAGGCGTAGTACAGTATTTTTATATTATTTTTTCATTTCAGAAAATGCGTTTTTGTTTTTAATTCTCTGCAAAGACAAACATACCATGGAGGGTACAGCTAAATGCCAGCAGTGAAAGTCTTGTGTATTCCTCTGTTACAGGTCTCAGCATACTGGTTGGTACCTCAGCCTGGTTCCCAAAGTCAACATACTCCACCTTCACAGTCTTGTCGGGGAAAATGTCGAGAATAGTTGCACGGTACCAGTCTCCATCAACTGTAAAATCAATCCAGACAACATGAAACCAGATTTTTCCAGTCATCAACACTTGTACGTTTATTCTAACGCACTTGCCAAAAATCATGCAATCTGATTGGTTCAAACAAACATTTGCGACTATTAAAGAGTATATAACCTGTCGCAAATCCAGCCATGTGACGTTCTAAAACATGACGTCATTACGTTTTATTTCAATGCGTTTGAGTAAAATTGTCAAAAACAATGAATTGCGTTAGAAACGGGTTAGACAGTATGGAACTGAATTGGGTTTTAAGGCGCACCAACACATGAAAAGGTTATATGGCGCCTAACAGGCATGAACATGCCAGGCTCATCTTCCATGTACATCGCGATAAAAAATGGAAAATGGGCCTAGAACCTTCTCGCCCTGAACTGCAGAGTTGCTGCAAGTTCTATCATAGAAACTCCATTTACGCTGGAGCCACGTTATTGTTTTTCTGCCACTGCTCTTTTGATGCGAGCGAGATAGCACCTGAAACAATGCAGGGATCATGATGAAGACCTTTAATGAACATGAACAAAAAATGATAAAATGAATATGAATTTGGGGGGATTCTACCCCTCCAAAGGGATCTGCAGTGGCCCTATTCTTTGCCCCGTGACCAAACGGGGCCCCCGAGAACCACACGGGGCTAGACAGTATTGAAACTTTCTCACAAAGCAAATGTAGTCCAACTGGAAGAGCAGCATTCACAGAACACAGGCACTCCAAAAAGTACTACAACATTACATACAAAAAAGAACCAATAGCAATTTAAAAAGTATGTCATAAGTCGAGCTCTCTGGGATTCTAACCCGCAGTGGTTACAGACGAGAATGTTTCAAACCCTGCATTTTTACCCTCTCGACCACGGATGCACTTTGTTTAATCATGAACAATCATAATGAAATGCAGTTTGAAGACAAATAAACAAATAGTGCAGTACAGTTGTCATCTCTTGGATGTTGAATTCATTGTCGATATAAATATAAACATATAACTTCTTTTTTTAAAAGCAATATTTAATACAATTAACAACAAATCACAATTAATTGCTACGTAATAGGAACTATGAAGCATTATGAAATACAAATTACAGTTTATTTCAATTTGCTATTTTGATTATATTATCAATTAACAAGAGGCCCAAGAGGCCCTGTTGACTCTCTACTGTCACAAGATAAAGTTTATGTATAAGGGGCCACAAGTCTTTCAAAAATCATTCAACCGGAACAAGGTGATGATATACGCAACTAGGCTTGGTACTGATCATCCCTGCAAAGTTTCGTTGATATCCAACCAGAGGTTCAGGAGAACTTGTCTAGACAAAGTAAGTGTATTAAAACCTTTAAGGGCTCATAACTCTGCCAAAATGCATTCAATCAGAACATGGCAATGAGAGGTGCAACTAGGCTTACATCACAAACCCTTTTGTGTCTGTGATGTCGTTTGCATTTATATTACTTTTGCCTTCTTGTTTGTCTGTTTGCGTGTTGTGTTTTGTGGTTGACTGTCCTCCTTGAATGCTACTTTCCCTGTTAGATCTTTTTATATTTCTTAGTACTGATCATCCCCGCCAAGATTCGCTAAAATCTGGCAAAGAGTTCAGAAGAGACTAATCTGGACAAAGTTTGTGTATTAAAACATTTAAAGGGCCATAACTCTGCCAGAAAAATAATTAAACCAAAATATGGCGATGATATGCACAACTAGGCTTGATAATGATCATCCTTGTCAAGTTTCGTCTATATCCAGCCAGGGGTTCAGGAGAACTAGCCCGGAAAAAAATTGTGGTATCAAAATCCTTTAAAGGGCCATAACTCTGCCAAATATCTGTAAACCGGAACGCGACAATGACATGCACAACTAGGCTTGGTGCTGATCATTCCTGCAAAGTTTCATTCAAATCTGGCAAGGGGTTCAAGAGAAGTAGATCAGACAAAGTTTGTGTATTAAAACCTTTAAAGGGCCATAATTCTGCCAAAAATCATTCAACCAGAACAAGGCAATGATTTGCACAACTAGATAAATCCAGCCAGGGGTTCAGGAGAACTAGTCAGAACAAAGTTTGTGCATTTAAACCTTTGAAAGGACATAACTCCGCGAAAAATCATTCAACTGGAACACGGCGATGATTTGCACAACTAGACATGGAATTGATCATCCCTAAAAAGTTTCGTTTAATCTGGCCCGGGGTTCAGGAGAACTAGTCAGAACAAAGTTTGTGTATTAAAATCTTTAAAGGGCTATAACTCCGCCAAAATCATTCAAATGGAACATGGTGACTATGTACAACTAGGCTTGGTACTGATCATCCCTGCAAAGTTTCAATGAAATCCGGCCAAATGAAGGCCCTTTCGTCTTTGAGGCCAAGATATAGCCAGTGCACGAAAATTCCACTCGTCCGCTCGCTATGACGAGTGCTCATTGATGCAGGACGAGTAGAAATACAGATAAATTCTTTAACAATTTATCAATTTGGCCATTTAAATATTGCGTAGGACGAGTAACTGAGAAACAAATTTTCTTGCCCTGATAGCATATTTCAGAAAATCAAGGGCCATGACTCCAATGGTCCAATCTGGATGGTTTTCGACTTATCCAAGCTTTCATTGATATTAACAATCTGGTAAAATTTCGTAAAGATCGGATGATGAAGGCCCTATCGTCTTACCGAGGCAAAATATAGGATTTTTAACTAAATCAAGGGCCATAACTCCACTGTTACTGGTCTGATCTGGCTGGTTTTCAAACTTGTCTGAGCTGTCATTGATATTAACAATCTGGTAAAGTTTCGTAAAGATCGCATGAAAAATGAAGGTCCTATCATCTTAACGAGGCAAAATATAGCATTTTTAACTAAATCAAGGGCCACAACTCCGCTGTTACTGGTCCTATCTGGCTGGTTTTCGAATTTGTCCGAGCTTTCATTGATATTAACAATCTGGTAAAGATCGGATGAACAAGAGGCCCAAGAGGGCCTGTGGACGCTCTACTGGCTAACATGGCTCTTATAACATCAATGAAGCAAGTGACTGCCATTTACGTTTTTTTGGAAGTTTCGGGCAAAAAACAGCTTTTGAACTAAATCAAGGGCCATAACTAAAGAATCTGTTAAAGTTCGGTAAAGATCAGATGAAAATGAAGGCCCTACCGTATTAACAAGGCAAAATTATAGCATCTAAATCAAGAGCAATAACTCCTCTGTTACTGGTCCGACTGGTCCAACATAGAGCTAAAAAAAAAAAAAGAATTCAAAAATTAGAAAAAAAAAAAAGAATTCAAAAATTAAAAAAAAATAATTAAAAATAAATAAATATTAATTTAAAAAAATAATTAAAAAAATAAAAGTTTGGTAACGATCGGATGAAAAATGAAGGCCCTCTCGTCTTAACGAGGCAAAATAAGCGTTTTGAACTAATCAATGGCCATAACTAAGCTGTAACTGGTCCGATATGTTTGGTTTTCGAACTTGTCCGAGCTTTCACTGATATTAACAATCTGATAAAGTTTGGTAAAGATCGGATGAACAATGAAGCCCCTATCGTCTTAATGAGGCAAACTATAGCATTTTTAACTAAATCAAGGGCCATAACTCCGCTGTTACTAGTCCGATAAGGCTAGTTTTCGGAACTTGCTCGAGCTTTCATTGATATTAACAATCTGATAAAGTCTGGTAAAGATCGGATGAAACAATGAAGCCCCTATCGTCTTAACGAGGCAAAATATAGCATTTTTAACTAAATCAAGGGCCACAACTCCGCTGTTACTAGTCCGATATGGCTAGTTTTCGAACTTGCTCGAGCTTTCATTGATATTAACAATCTGATAAAGTTTTGGTAAAGATCGGATGAACAATGAAATCCCTATCGTCTTACGAGGCAAAATATAGCATTTTTAACTAAATCAAGGGCCATAACTCCGCTGTTACTAGTCCGATATGGCTGGTTTTCGAACTTGTCCGAGCTTTCATTGATATTAACAATGTGGTAGAGTTTGATAAAGATCGGATGAACAATGAAGCCCCTGGCGTCTTAACGAGGCAAAATATAGCATTTTTAACTAAATCAAGGGCCATAACTCCGCTGTTACTAGTCCGATATGGCTGGTTTTCGAACTTGACCGAGCTTTCATTGATATTAACAATGTGGTAAAGATATGATGAACAAGAGGCCCAAGAGGGCCTGTGGACGCTCTACTGGCTAACACGGCTCTTATAACATCAATGAAGCGAGTGACTGCCATTAAAAAACAGATTTTTAACTAAATCAAGGG
>JAWPHD010018161.1:0-41176 GCA_037043455.1 Cyrtodaria siliqua | reverse complement strand
TAAATATTGAGGCTCCGGCAATAACTGTATATAAGAATCGTTCATGGGTATCCGGTAAAGATCGGGAATTCAAACCCTCAGTATAACTGTTTTTTGTGCGGAACCGAAGCTCTACCGACGTTCCGATTAAAAACAATTATACCGAGGGTTATTGAATTATGAACAATAAATTCGTACCATGTATTTTATCAGTGAATAAAATAACAGTTAGGAGTTCGGCTGCGTAGTAATCAAATGACCAGTGCGTCAATACGTATTTATTATTTCGATTCATAACACGATAACAATACACCCATTGTTTACGCTATTTGTGGGGGCCATCTCTGTAGGTCAAGGTTGGTTTCAGACTGTTCCAAAGTTCTGCGCGGTTACAGGAAATACACTAGTAGTCACGTGACAAACTAATTAAGTCATTCCTTACGATCATATAGCTTGCGCTGTATGAGTCTCAAACGTTTCTCAGTTTGTTCGAAGTGCTTAATGTAATGTGTATTGAGGCATACGATTGGTTATATCGGGGGTGCAAGCCTTTGGGAGCATGCAAGTTTGTTGTAATTAAAAAAAAATCATTAAAATTACTGTTAAGTTTGTCTTCGTGACGTATGTTTACCAAAATGGTTTATTTACTTTCGTTCTGTGACGTTAAATGTTTAAAGAGTTAACGTCATGTCACGTGGCACTTCAACGGATGAAATTTCGCGGGGAATTAATGGAACAGTCGTATTTTACCGTAAAATAACAAAGAGTTGTCTCTTTTTCTTGTGTATATAAATGAACTACGTAGTAGTGTTAGAATTCCTTATCTGAACCAGATACCATGAATTGATTCTTTTTCTTGCATATCATTGACTTTGTGTACGTTGACGTCGCACAATAACTAACGTTTTAATGTTTTTGTACACAATGACGTCATGCATCTGTTCAAGTTATTGACGTATTATTGAGCGCGTGACTTTTATCTTCCCCATGTGTAAGATCAGGCTTTCCAGCACCCATGCAAAACACGGATCACCTTATCCGGTTATGTAAGAAAGTAAGTATTTCTTCTTCAGGTTTGTACCGTTTTTAATCTGGCATAACAATATAGAATAAACATAACGTAACGTCAATATCACCAACGACGTCCATAAAATGAGTGTATTCTCAACAACACAGGCAGTGACTATAAGCATTGCAGGTCAAGAATATTGTTTCTTTAGATATCCATATCTCACTGAACTAATGAAATTTAGCACAACTGTTCTTGAAGTATGAGATTTGATCAGTAAAATATGAGATCAATTTAATAGTTTAAAAGTCTACATCCTACAAATATAGTTTGTCTGCTACAAAATTCAACGTCACCACTAAAGAGTTCAAATTGAACACTTTATTTACTTGCTAAATCTACTAGAGTTTTGGCAGATTGCAAGTAGAAAATATTAGCACATGCTAAATTGTTCAAGTAATAAAATAAACCACTAGGTCTCAGTATATATTTTATTCACTGAATATATTTATCAACACGTGAAAGGTTTATCCATGACGGTCGATTTTTTTTGTGGTGGAGGCGTGATACCCACTCTTCCTGGGTAAAACCAGTACTGTACGCCTCCCGCCACCCATAAAAATCGACAACTAACTTAGTTAAATATGTGGCTATAAATTAAGTACAATGTATACGTTATTAACAATTTCTACATCTAGTGTGAAAATGTCATTATTTACACTGCAAGTACTTTGATTAAATTAGCAAGTAAAAAACCGCCGAATTTGATTTTTTTTAGCAAGTGGCCAAACATATTACATTGTATTCTGCCTAGTTCTTTAGTCAATCACAGGCATAGTAGAAAGAAGATGGTGTATTTTTCAGCCGAGTTACACCCTGATGAAATGTAAATTCTGTAATTGGACGTCCACCCTGGATATTGTTACAAGTGAACCCCGGCATCTCTTCCGAATATTTAAAAGTGTTCGATACATATCCAATCGGGTCCCGTCTGGGATCTATCCCTGGATTACTCAGCCGTACAGGGCCGTAGCTGACCGGAAATGCATAAATAGCCCGATAAAGTAGAGGGGTCCGAGGGTATGCTTTCCCGGCCTTTGTTTTAACTTAGCTATGCAATGGTGCGTTTCGGCGTCTATCTGACAGAGCACTTGAGTGGTATTTGAAGAAATATGTATCGACAATTTGAGAATTAACATTAATTTTGACAAAGTCGAAAAAACCTACACTGTAAAATAAAATAATACGGGCAAAGCTTAACCTGCCGAAAGCTATGGTTACACGTATGTACACGTATGCACACGAATAAATATGGTAAACTCACTAACCAACACAACCAATTTTCATAGTGCGTCCACTCAATCTCCAAATGCGTGAGGCCGCCATTTGAAACTTACGGTCACCTTTTTGAACAGCTTCCTGTCTCACGGTAAAGTCACAAAGAGTTGATTAACCAGTAGAAAGCAACAAATAACTTCGGCGTTCTTTCATAAACAGAAATAATGAATTTAAAGAATGCTTACATTTCGGTCGATTTTGGTACAACGTAATTTGCGTTATTTCTATTATACACATTCGCAAAATCTCGATCAATCCCAGGGCCGGAATGGCCGACATTGACTAAGATAGAACTGAGATAGAACAAATGTAGTATGAAGGGAAGCTACACTCTTTGACTGTTTGTAAAGGACACGTTCAAACACGGCGAGATTTCCGGGTTCTCCGGCGAATTTTGAACGGGTTCCGAGTGGATCAGTTTTATTGCAGTTTTAGTTCATTTGTGAACTTTTTCATTTTTCAAATTGATGTCTAGGCCCGGGCCTGTATGGCCTAATAGTAGCTACGCCGATGCCGTAAACTAAGTAAAGTCTAACCATTATACTACGGGGCCAGGCAGTGATAGCCTGCAGTAATTTAATAACCCAGTTTTTCTTCTTTTAGTATTATTGTGGCTAACACGAAGTTATAAATACGACACAACCACAACAGATTGGGCTTTTATATTTTAAATTGTCCTCACTGGCTGCAATATTCATTTAATGACAAGGAAGTGAGTGCCACATTTTAGAGCCCGTATAGTCAATAGATTTTCTGAAAAACCGTCTATTTTGATCTAATGGACTATTCTTGTAGCTTTCGGATAATCTTAAAGTTATAGACCTCTGTATTTAAATCGCTTTCTGCTTTGTAGGCATGTCGTTATTTGTAACTTTTTTATATTTCAATATTTTATTCTTTTATTACATATATGCAAAAACAACATATGGCTTATGACAGTATAAAAGTTACATGATACATCAATGTAACTATTGAATAAACACAAAACATTTATAATAACGTGTTATTCCAAGAAATAAGTTGCATTCAGCGGCAGGAGATTTGAAAGTAACAGAAATTAAGAAAAGAAAAGAGACAAAAAATACGGTAGAGAGAGAGAGAGAGAGAGAGAGAGAGAGAGGAGAGAGGAGAGAGAGTCCCCAGTAGATCAATCTTGTTACTCGTGTTGTCCGTGTTACAGTTTGTGATGACTTCTCCGATGCACGCACAGATCGTACTGCATTTCTCAGCTCAGCCATAATAAGGGTATACCGCAGGGTTGTTTCAACGTCGGCATCCATGGTGATAACTCAGACCAGTTGTTCAGTAGAAATGTATCAACAGTACCTGGTAGTGTCGCTTGTAGATGAAGACGTCCTGCTGGTGGCAAGGCCCAGAACGGAATGTGATATGTGATACGCATCGATTTCCGGCTTATATACCGACGTTTTGGATGTTTGCCGAATTGGAACTACTTTACCTGTGACTTCTTCATATTCATGAGTTAATAAGAGCTTAAATATATTGTCTGTACGTTTAAATATCTACATATAGTAGTTAGAGCTATTGTATTCTCTGAGATAGCAGCTTCAAGCATATCAAATGTTTAAATATTAGGATTACTTTTTTAATATTCCTACGGGAAATTCATTCCTCTCAATCAAATACAATTGTCAACGCAGGAGTTGCCGCATTGTAATATGAGTAGGCACTGCCTCATGGTGAGCGTCGGTTTAAGTAAATAAAATGGTTAAATTTTGTAATTCATTATAACATAGGAATTTTCTAAACCCAACTCAGTTGCTCCGTTCTAAGGGTCACAGAAAAAACGCAACCCACTACTATTCACATACAACTTTGCGATCATCACATAGAAAAAAAGCATTCAACAAACTATTTAAGCATAACTATTCGAAATCGAAATGGGAATATACACATTAACTCTGTTACTTCCAAATCAAACCAAGCACTGCAGTGTGATTTCCATCGTAATGTTTGCAGGGCTTTTTTCCCCTAAGAACTGTGAAGACTCCCGACCTAGCCTGTCATTTTGTGGAGAAAAAAAAGCGCGAAAACTGCCTAATTTGTGAAAAAAGTATTGAACGATTTATTGTTAAAGGCGATATTACTCAATACGTAGATCTACATACATTGTTTTTGTGGAAGGAGGATAATATGAAACATTTTAGAAAATCTTTCTTCTATGTACATATCCAGAACAAAACAATTTTGAAAAAAAAATGAGATTAAAAAATAATAATAATAATATCGTGAAGCAAATCGCCAGAGTTGTGGAAAAAAATAATTTGAATTGTGAAGTAAGCAGATTTCTGTCCTTTTATAGAAGGGAAAAAAGCCCTGGTTGAATTCATTCACTTGTGCAGCATGTGTCAGGTGAACTTGAATAAGCATGATCAGTATAATTACGTATGCATACTTTTTTGTAATGAGACTTCTCAGGATGATCCAATCTATTCCTATTTCCTAAATGTAAATGCCTTCAGTTAGCAGCAATGATCAGGTAGGAAGAAATAGGAAATTCGAATGATCACTACCCGTGTTCTATGTTTTGAATTATTTCATGTGATACTGAACGTTTCGTTGTAAACCTTCTCGCCTCTCACCGCTGCAGGTTCGAATCCCACTGGGAGCTCGACTTGTAAGTGATGAAATGTCGATTGTTACGAATGGCGGGAGGTGTACAGTACTGGTTCTACCCAGGAGAAGTGGGTGGTCTGTCTCCACCACAAAAATCGACCGACATATATAATCTTACATGTGTTGAAAATGACGTAAAACACCATACAAAAAAACAAAAAAAACACTACCCTCTCTACATCCACTCTTGAAATTAAAATTGCGTCGAACGTCACTAACTGACGTAATCACCATTGAAAATTGTCATAATGGTGACGAACTATTATGTCTGCAGTACAATACGTGCTTGACTTTGTCTACAAAGAAAAAAAAGGTTTAAATTTCGTAGTTTGTGCTTTTAAGCTAAAGAAAGGATATTTCAATAACAGGCTAGGTAGGCGAATAATTATTGTTTAATTTAACTATTGTTTCAGGTGAATTTTATTATTGATAAGTGTAACTGAGACTTAAATGGCGCAGTAGGTTGTTAAATAAAATTTGAACAAAAAGCAATGACCCTGTGCACACAATCTCAGAGATTTATTAAGTAGGATGGTCAGCCCTTAGCCAGTTTTCTTAGTCCTTTTGTCATATTGTATTTTGAATGAAATGGGATTGCTTTCAAGTGAAAATCACCGCATGACAATATTTTTTTTAATACAACAACATAACTTTTAATAGGTAGATCTACTGTATTGAACAGTAATAAACAAGTTAGATCCAGTAAAACTTCTAGTCTAGATCTAGTCTAACTTACAATCACTTTTATTTAAACATAATCAAGCATTAAATCGTTGATTTTGTTGTTGTTGAACAGTGGCAAGCGTCGTTTTATGTAAAAAAGACTGGAGAGATTAAATAATTTGTGCAATGCTCATACTGTCCCATACTGTTATGCATTACAGTGTACATTTAATAGTAGGAGTTTCTAAACTAAATACAAAATCAAAACATCTGCTCGAGTGCTTCTACATCAAATTTGATACATATTTTGGATGTATGTGGTGTTTCTAAATGAATCATTTTAACTTATACTTTTACTGCAATCAAAGACTGGTTATAGTTTTGCCCTTCACAAAGGTAGTAACTAGACCATGTTACTGTGAGTGTAATGCCAGTGATGGTCCTTGATTGGAAAATAAAAGTTATTCTATTCTATTTTAAGCCAGAGAACCAGGCTATTATAGTCTATCTTTATTTTTTAAATAATTAATATTCATTTTTATTTAAACGTAATCAATCATTAAATCGTGGATTTTGTTGTTTTTGAAAAAAAAATAGATTGTAAAAAACAAAATAAATATGTTGAATTGAATGGACTGAGCCTACGAAAACACTGAATAAATAAAAGAGAAGAGAATCGAAAACATACTTTACATGTAAGTTATATTCAATGCACAAGACCTCGCTTCGCTCGGTAAAATTAGCCGTATTACGTCGCTTCGCTCGATGTAATCTCGGGTTTTTCCTCGAATAACAACCCGCTCCCTCGCTCTGCTCGGCGTTCATATGAGTTTATAACGACGTGCTAGAAATACGATTCACCGTGCACCGTCTCCCACAATGCAACTTTACGGGCAGGTAACTCTAGCTGGTTGACGAAGATTGTTATTGCCTTAGTATGGCAATTTTTTACATGATTTCAGAAAATCAACAACGCGTTAGTCGTAAGGCGAGCTTACGCTCGCGATTAAAGGGACACATGGCAATCTTGAGTTTTATTCAAATATTAAAATGTGCTCCTCGATTTAGTTATTCCGAGTCATTTTGACTTTAAAACTGCTTGCATATAATTAAATAAAAAAATTAGATTTTTCAATTTTCTTCGTTATTTTACCATTTTTTTTAAATATATTATTTGTGCAATATTATAAAAAGATAGTAATATGTAAAAATAATTTGCTTTGAACTATTCTAATAATTAATATTACTGACTGAACAAATGCAAGTTAAGAGAAAAACTAACGGGACGCTGCAAGTTTTTAAAAAATCAAGATTGCCATGTGTCCCTTTAAGAATGAATCTTGCAACACTTAGCCACCGTGCCGGAAAACAGTGTAAAGACAATTTTCTTTTGACTGAATCCGAATGTATGAATGTTCGATGCTATTGCAAATATTCTGCAAATTTATATGTACATTACCGGGATAAAAAAGCGTATTGTATAAAACAAATAATTTGGAAATAACACAGTTCGAAACAATTCAAATTCGTATTGAAAATCGACAGTCAGGTATAACGTGACATGTGTTGAAAATGACGAAAACTCCATACAAACAAACAAATCCCTCTGTAGTCGCCGCAGCAAAATATTAAAATATACAGAAATACAGTTGTTTATGACCATTTTCAGATACCTTATACTTTATTATAGTTGTGTTTATGTATTGCGTAATTCTGAATGAGAAGTCGTCTTAAGTTAAGGAAATCCGATGTTCGTATATCATATGACATACTGAGGTCACAATTTGATTATTCAGTTGCATCATACAACCAGTAATTATTTCATCATCTTTAGCCATATGAAAGGCAAGGAATATAAATATGTTCCACGACATTCCATTCCATTTCTCAGTAGCATGCTCATTAATAATTGAACGATGTAACATTTTAATCATTCGTCGTAAAATATCGAAATTATTAAATATCAAACGAAACACGATAACGGTTTTACAACGGCTTTACAACGGGTTTACATATTTCATTATTAAACACACATGGGAAATATGTGTAAATCAAATCTTTCGAGATTTATTAAAATCAAATTAAAACCAATGATGTATAGTTATTTCCTAGTACATGCGCAACATCGTTAACATAGCATCCATCTGACATGAAAATGACAGAGCATCCATCTAAAATGACAGCATGGTCAAAAGTCATTGGAAAATATAAATTACTTACTACCGCTTAAACCGGAGCTATGGTTTGTGAAATATGTTGCTTCTTACATTACCCCTCTTGAACAGACGCAACGAACTTGAGTCTGCTGCTTCGTTCGTTCGAATTGTGTTGATCACATAGCATGGCTTCTGGGAGTGTAATAAAGCCATGACTTATTTCTCGTAATACATAAAGGGTATTGCAGATGCAAATGAAGACCGAATCACTGTGTTTGTATAAAGTAAAACGTGTAATCCCACTTGACTTGTTTGCATGGTATATCATACGATACGTTCAGACACCTTAACTATTTATCATTATTTGAAATCTTACTTTATAAAATGCAGATTAGTAACTTTAAATTTGATGTAAGTTATCGCATTATTTGTAGAGCGAATCGCGTCACAGCCGCGTAACGTAGCTGACGTCATGAAAACAACACAACACGACGTCGTGATTTCTCTTAAAAATTGTCGCCATATATAAGTAAATAAATAACACTAAAGTGAAACTAGCACGTCGTAGATGTGTTATGTTTAAAACAGAATCTTACATTCGTGACTGTTAATAAACAGACATTAATAAACGGACATTGACATTAATAAACTCGTAGGAGCCTCGTATCCGATCATTTTATCCAACTCGTTTATTAAAATCAATAATACACAGTCACTCATGTAAGATCCTCTATATCTACTTCTGCTATTCCCTATAACTTTCCCCCCTGTTTCATATTTTGTCATTAAGATTTACATATGTACAGCCATTGACAAGAATCACCTTAATAACGTAATACCATAAAAATATCCAGGGTGAAATTTTGAACAATGTATATACATATATATATATATGGGTGAGAAAATACATACATGTACATCTACAAAATACCTTTCAAAAAGCTCTGGATCCCCGAGGGGATACGAAAATGTTGGAATAAATTAATAGATGGGGAAAAGACATTTATACAGTGCTACAGTTTATAAAAACCCAAGCGCTTTCGGCTTACGCCTTCATCAGGGGTACACAAACACGAAAATAACAAATACGAACAAAAAAACACACTAAAATACACGGCAGTTTAAATAAAACTCTTTAAAACTTATCATTTGGCAGTGTTGCAGAAACTGGTTACTTTGAATAGACACTCTGGAACCAAATGTGATACTAATACAAGAAAATATCTGCTTGGATGAGGGTAAAACTGTACCCTGACATTTAGTTATGAAGAGAGAGTAAACATGTGCAAAAGATAACACAAACCCTACCTCAAAACCTAAAACCTAAAATCGATACTGCAGGATAAAGTATAAAGCAACTCCAAAGCTAATAAAAAACATTGAATAAGGCTAAACAAATTAAATTAAATCAATGGAGCTATTCTGATCAAGGAAAGTAACAAAAGTACTAATAATAGAACATTGCTGGTTGGATGAAAGTAAAATTATACGCTGACATTTAGGATTAGTTATGAAGAGAGAGTATTTTGAGCCGCCCCAGAGGGAGGGAAGGATACATAGGAATCCGGGAACCGTGCACTACTCATTTTTATCGAATAGATTCCTATGGTTCTTTAACGTTCTTTAATGTGCTCGGAGGATAGACCGATACACGGGACCGCCCGGTTTGCGTCCCCATCCGACGGACTCCACGGAGGATTGAACCCGCAAATCCGCCGCGCTACCGACTGCGCCACGCCTGCCCTCAGTTTTGAACAATGGAAACATCTTGAAGTACTCTATTCGTTTTTAAACGTGTTTTATTGTCGAAATATCCGTTATAAAATCCTGCTAATATAAGCTTTCCCATCGCTAAATGTAATCAAGGCGGGACCACGTAATGGATAATTGCTCTAATCACATGCGAGTTAAGCATTTAGTCAATACGCGCTTCGAGCAACTGAAACACTTAGAAGTACTCGTTTCACTGATAAGTTAGTATTGGTCTATACGCGCTTTGAGCGAATGAAATACTTAGAAGTACTCTTTTCACTGATAAGTCAGTATTGGTCTATACGCGCTTCGAGCAACTGAAAAACTAAGAAGTACACTTTTCACTGATAAGTTAGTATTGGTCTATACGCGCTTCGAGCAACTGAAAAAACTTAGAAGTACTCTTTTCACTGATAAGTTAGTATTGGGCTATACGCGCTTCGAGCAACTGAAAAACTTAGAAGTACTCTTTTCACTGATAAGTTAGTATTGGTCTTTACGCGCTTCGAGAAACTGAAACACTTAGAAGTACACTTTTCACTGATAAGTTAGTATTGGTCTATACGCGCTTCGAGCAACTGAAAAACTTAGAAATACTCTTTTCACTGATAAGTTAGTAATGGGCTATACGCGCTAAGAGCCTGACCGGGCCAATAACCCTCACCTGACTGTTACGATTAATGGCGATTGTTTTTTGTTTTACTCTTTTATTTTAAACCATAACTTTGACGTTAAACCCGTCAATGACATGACGTAACCGAAGTGACGTCAACTAACGTAACTGACGTCATTTAAATAAGCGTTTAAATGGAAGCCGGCGAGAGGAGCGTCAGTGGCTAACAGCTTATAATAATAATAATAATAATAATAAAAGCTTTATTTAAAGACGGTAACACATTAGAGTTATATAACATACATCATATACATCTTATTTTCAATGTGGCCTTCTGCAAAAAAAATCATACACGCACGCAATTAACTAATGGAGTGTTTGTCGATGTAGAGCCATATTATTTGCATCACACCACCTATTTATTGCTTTCAAATTAGCCTGAAGTCGGGTTTGTACTTACAGGATATCATGATCAGCTTCATATAGAGTGGAATCATCCGCGTACAGATCTAACTTTCCTGTGGTAGTTGTATAAGCAATATCATTGATATATATTAAAAATAGAAGCGGCCCCATTATTGTACTTAGATGGACACATTACTGAGGGAAGGCATCATGAAGTAAATGAAACTAACATAGGACTTTCGTCAACAAAGCGAGGAATGTAACTAGATATACAGAAAAACAGACTAAATCTGGCTTTACCTTTTTTTAACGGAGTGGTTTTGCTCAACTTGAGTAAATGAAGAAATAGGCTTCAAGGAGTTGAACGGTCTATATTGGAAGTTTTATTCTGAGTAGAATCTATAGTCCGACAAAACTGAATACCAGCCAGACTCGATGAAATCAGTCTAGGTCATCATCAACTGGTACTTAATAGAGAAGTAAGGAGTTTCAGCATTCAAGGGACGTACTGACAGCCAAAAGAAATTCTCTGAAACAGCAAGAAAGGGAAATAAAGAAATCGAAATAGGAATGGAATGGACTAATTGAAAAAGAAAAAGAGAGAGAATAAACTACACACAATAAATATAAGTTAAAACTACATGTCCTGTTGTTTTCGTTCATTCATTCTTTTTATTTTTATTTTATAAATTAATTCGGTTAATCTAACCGTTTAATATTCTTCGATTTTTTTTTTTATATAAAACCCCAATGAAAATGCGTATATATATGATAAAAAGATTAAAACATGGGTTATGCGTTATCGTCCGTCATATCGGCCCTCGACCATATCGGCCCTCAGGCTAAAGCCTTCGGGCCGATATTGGGGTCTCGGGCCAATATGACGGACAATAACGCACCACCCATGTATTAATCTCTAAGGGGCGTCCGTGGCCGAGTGGTTAACGTCTCTGACTTGAAATCACTTGCCCCTCACCGCTGTAGGTTCGATCCCTCAGGGGCCTAGGAATCTTTATGTGAGGAAGCTATCCAGCTGGCTTGCGGAACGTCGGTGGTTCTACCCAGGTGCCCGCCCGTGCACGAAAATTGCCCGGAGGGGCACCTGCTGGGGTCTTCCTCCACCAATGGAAGCTGGAAAGTCGCCATATGACCTTAGCTGTTGG
This sequence comes from Cyrtodaria siliqua, assembly GCA_037043455.1. Classification (NCBI taxonomy): domain Eukaryota; kingdom Metazoa; phylum Mollusca; class Bivalvia; order Adapedonta; family Hiatellidae; genus Cyrtodaria; species Cyrtodaria siliqua. The sequence continues at coordinate 29,461 of JAWPHD010018161.1, read as the reverse complement.
TGCGACTATAAAATCCAATTCAATTCAATTCAATTAATCTTTAAGTAATAAATCCACTCAAATAATCTGTGTGGATTCAAACACCGAATACGAATATCAGACATAAATTGGATGATCTGATAAGCCCGTTGAAATCACACGATTACAAAAGGAAAACGATCACATTTAATTCACTCTCATTCCATTCGCTTTTCTTTATACCTTCTGAATCGCATTAGCAAAGGGTTTTTACACTGACGAAACGGTTCAAATTAAGAGTATGAAAGGAGAAATTTGGAAACCGCCGAACACGATAGATACACAACAACATTGTAGTGTCGGTTTGATTGAGATTGTTCATGAACGGTAGTGAAAAGTGCTTGCAACCGTTCACGCCCTCTAGCCACGGGTTGAGGAGAACTCAATATTTAAAATGTCAATAGTAGAAAAATTTGAGCTATCCCGAAGATAGTATGCATATGACGGTGAACATGGAACCTTTATTCACACCATTCCATGGCCAGTTGCGTATGGTCCTAGTTTCTAACAAAATGCTTTGCCCTAAACGAGAAAACAATGGGCGAAGTAAACAAAATGGTATTTAGAAATGGAATTTAGTTGGGAGCAGAGGTTATGAAGTTTGTGTATCACAGGTTAAAGTCAAAATACTAAATTAAAAAGCAGGCAACAAATCCACTGCAGGGAATCGACTGAAGTCACGTGGTTTTTTATGATAGGTACCACGGTGTTTTTGGCCTCGCTTCAGGTAAGAAAAATCTTAATTACTCATCCCATAGTGCGTCAATTTTGATTTGGAAAACGGCACGGAAAGCAGAAAAACATGCTAAATTCACGACTATAAAGTTCATAAACGAGACTGATGTCGTTTTGAAGATTACTTCAGAAACATTTTCAAAACAACACAATAATTCAGTGATAACAACCACGCTCTAATGCCAAAGTATCTCCGTTTTCCATTGTTTCAAGTTTTCTTGTTTTCATAGCTTTTATTTAGATATAGCATTTGAATATTAAACGATTTATACATTGATTTAAAACAAAAGCAGATAATCTGAGATGAAAAGAAGGAAAATGAAAGATGATATCGCCCACGCATGATAATGTATATGATATCGCCCACATCAAGTTTACTGTTATGTTTTAAGCAAGGTTTCTTAAATGTATTTGTTTTAAGCAAGGTTTCTTAAATGTATTTGTTATATGCAATGGTTCTTAATTGTTTATCATACACTTAGGAAATAAGGGCTATTTCCCTTATATCGGGAACCCCTATTGGCATATATAATAAGAAGAACAGACGATATTGAAATGTAAATCTCCTTTAATGCCTTGTGTAAAATCTTACACAGATATTGTTTTAATTCTGTTGTTAGTTGAATGGCTTCAAGTTGATTGTCAAACTGGTATAGTTGGTCTATAAACATGTTTATTTCATTGATACTATTATCAAGAAATTCTTTTCTTTCCTTCAATCTCCAGAACTCTCAGTTAGTCTTTGCTTCAGCTTTTTTCCATCATACGTAAGGCATGATGATTGGTGCTCTGCATTACTGCTTAACGTGGACATAATATCTTGGAATATTCCTGGTTTTCGTTCTCCGCTCTCGCCGTACGGGCAGAACGATCGCAAAACCTTTTGGTCTAGGATTGCAAAATTTATTGATGGTTCTGCAGGGCAATATTTCCCCTTCTCTGTCAAACCATGCACAACATCTAAATCATTTTTATAACCCTCAAGAAAATTGACAAATCGGCCTCCAAATAAGTACCATCCTAACTCCCAGAATGTTTTTGTCTCTTCCGAGTATCTCATTTGTGTAATATTCTTCAAATTAAACCAGCGTACAACATCAGTCTAAAGGAGAAACGAGATATTGTTTCAGTAAAGGAAAATGTCCAGATACAACCTGTTTGAAGAATACGTACATAACATCTTCGTCCCCATCCACTTCTGCCAATTGTTTCATTACCTCCGGCAACAGTCGTTGCATTTCTTCTATCATTTTCTTTTTCATTTCATTGTCGCTATTTTCAGACGTCTTCAGGCATGCTTCGTCGGCTTCGGCTTCTTGCATAACGACTGGCATTTCTAATTGTCCACATCCATTTGTCTCTATTTCCTGTTCAGTTGAAATAAGGTCATCAAATTCATTTTCGTTCTCGTTTTCCTGATCAAATAAAGTACGAGGCGATTTTACTTTTATTCTTTTTCGTCTTTAAGAACTTCTGAATGCGGGAGAATGAAATTTCCTAGTAGTTGGGGATTTGAATGGTGTCATTTTTCTTTTCTTTGGTTTGTACTTTGAAGGTGTTACTGTCGCTGGAGATGAACCTGAGGTTGGTGGCTGCAATAACTCTCCCATTTGAAACCAACGTACGCGTTCTTGTATGCATCGTGCTGGGCTCTTTTTTCTTTTGGGGCGATGTAGCCATATAGAACGCTTCCTTCTTGCCATTGGTTGTGTTAATTATCCTATGGCCTGCATAAAAGAAAAAAATCAAAATGTGTCCTGAGCAACTACATAATCTTTATAAAAAATATCGCCTGACCTTGTATGAAATTTAGTGATTTAAAAAAATGCGGACGCACTGGCGCTTAAGAAAAATAATAGTGTATGTGTCTGTTATTTGCTGTCATCTTAATGCGTTGGCGATATCATGCAAATTATCGACAGTGCAAAATCATGCAAATTATCGACCGTGGGCGATATCATGCAAAAATTATTGTGCGTGGGCGATACCTTATAAATAACTCCGCGTGGGCGATATCATATTTCCATTTGCTTTCTTTTCATCTCAAATTATCTGCTTTTGTTTAACGTCAATGTATAAATCGTTTAATATTGATTATCTAAATAAAAGCTATGAACACAAAAAAAACTTGAAAATTATGGAAAACGGAGATACTTTGGCTGTAGAGCGTGGTTGTTATCACTGAATGATTGTGTTGTTTTGAAAATGTTTCTGAAGTAATTTTCAAAACGGCATCAGTCTCGTTTATGAACTTATAGTCGTGGATTTAGCATGTTTTTCTGCGTTCCGTGCCGTTTTCCAAATCAAGATTGACGCACTATGGAATGAGTAATTAAGATTTTTCTTACCTGAAGCGAGGCCAAAACACCGTAAAAAACCGTGGTTCCTATCATAAAAAAACACGTGACTTCAATCGATTCCCTGAAGTGATATCCTAAGGTGATTAAACAATTCTCAGCACCTTTAAAGGCTGGAGTAGTGGAACCACCTATTCGAAATTAAAATTAGAAAACAAAAGTATTTGAGTATTAACCATCGATATCTGTAAATACATACCGGGCTCAGAGATCTCCAAGATTCGGAATGAATAACAATTCTAAAACCTTATTCGGGGAGGTCCGTTTGAGGATGACATTCAAATAGATAGAGAGAAAAATGACAAATTTAAATGACTTTTCAAAGATGGCGACTTAATCCGATGTTGAAAAAACAAATGCTGGTAATAATGGATGTATCGTACTTTTATATCAAATATTATTTTGTATAATATAAGCAATCATATAATTCAAACGTATAATGTTATTGAAGCTGAAACTTCTAAGGCAAATGTAAAATGGATGCCAATGGCCATTTAATTCGTAGTAGATTCGTCTGGGTGCTGATTCATCAAGTAGCCAAAATGGTTTGGTGTCTGAGTGCCGATTCATCTAGTATCCGAAGTGGTGTTGTACCGAAACGTCCCGAATCGGTTATCATATTTGATCACATAACATGTGGTGTGGGAGTGTAATATTTTCGATATTCCACTAGTAGTATAACATAACGTTAATGACGTCATGGACGATACGTTAATGTACGTTTTCTGACGTAATGTGACGTTATATGTTATGTAATAAATTCGTTCTCATTTATTATTGAATTTATTAAACTCGTTAGCAAAAATGATATAATACTAGGCAAGAGCCTCGCATTATATCATTTTTCCAACTCTTTAATAAATTCAATAATGAATGAATACTCATGTAAGATCCTCTATATATATAATTTATTTTGTCCTTATTCTGCTAGTATTCGAGCTAATGTTTAACATATTTTAAGTTAACACCCTTACATTAGGTTGACTAATTTACTTCTTTTAGCTAAATGTTTAATTTATTATTTGCATTGTATATAGTACATTAACATGTAAGTTTGCTTTATACGAGGGTCATTCAATAAGTTCTGTCACTAACGCGTTTTAACATTTATATGCTCGTTGTGAGTGTTGATGTTGGTACCAAATGAAAGAAAGTTTCAATACCATTCCATTGATGATACAATGAATGCTGTATCTTTTGTGGGAAGAAAGTTATGGAACATTTAATGCACATCACTTATACATACTGAGGCATTTTCGTCCTGAGTTTTTTCAGGTATGTTAATTGTTACTTTTTTAAATGCCTGTTTCTCTTTAAGTACTTGTCGAAGACCTTTGAAATATGTCATACATTACCAGTTATATATGTGAATTACAAGATTCAGAATTTAAGCATGGTAGATGAAAAGGCATTGTCTTAGAAATTAACATTTTAAGCTAACGTACACAATTAATTTAATGATAGATGGACATTAAATGGAAGGGCAGTCTTCTGAAATAGCTTTTTCGGATGATCAGTATTTTTTTACTAAACATTGTACATAATTCTACAATAATGTGTTGAATATGAAACACTGAAGGACTAGGATTTGTACAAAAATATGAAAACATATTAATACTATGAGAATAATTACGACATTTAAAAGATAGTATAACATTTCCGTAAAGAAAATCAGTGTTATTTCGGCTAAAATTAAGGGATATAAAAGCATAGAATTATTCAAATAATTTTTACAAAGTTTTGTAACAAGGACATTTTCTTAGATGCCAGTATCCAAAAGGTGTGGTAGGGGGAGGTAATTCAGGGGTATATATAACCGGAAATTTTTCGTTTTTTTGTGGAGTTTAAGAGAGCGAACCAAGTAGTACTATAAATACATTACTTTATCTCAGTGTAATATCCAGATCAAAGTATATATGTCTAGTGACAGAACTTTTTGAAGCACCCTCGTGCAGATGCCTTTTTAAACTTTATTTAAACAAGAGAACCAATTGACCTAGGTTTGGAGAACATTTCTACAAAACAACCGTCGAAACCTGTTTATCGTGTTTGTGAGAACCAACTTGTTTAAGTGTTCGACTATGAAAAGTAACGGCGGTAATCTTGTTTGTGATTTTGACCCTATTTACATATATAATAGTTAGATGAACAAGCATCTTACCTCTGTGTAAAATCCATGAGGTTAAAAAAACACCTGGAAGAGAAATCAGATTACATAAATATTGCAAGATATGATACTTCGTTTTAATTTCATATTGGTATTGTTTCCAAATGGATGTATTTCATTTTCAAAGAGACGGTAAACACACATTTACCGGTCGATGTTAAGTCCAATGGTGTGAGCCCGTCATGTATATGTTAAGGTTCAAACCAATGCTGTGAGCCCATCATGTATATGTTAAGATTAAGTCTCGAAAGTCTTAACGTAGCTTAACTACTATTACAAATAATGCGTGTTAATTGTTTATATATATATGTATATACGATTTCATTTACTATTCTACTTTTGACCCAAATTAATAACTGCATATTCAATGTTAAGAAAAGCGATAAAATTGTTTAAACTTACTTATCCATAGATGCAGACAAACTTTCGGAAAATCACACTCTAGTTTTTCGTCACGAGACATTGTTCATGTAAAGCAGATTTTATTCGTCAACCAACACATCAACACATCTGTGTTGCTTCTAGTCGTAACGGCCGACTGTTAACCGTATATAACAACTTAGGTATATTGTACAAGTTATATTTCAATTCCCAATTGCTGAATAATTTATGTTAAACCAGTGCGACACTCCTCACCAATTGATCTGCATAACGTGCAATACGCTTTAATATTTAACCACGTGACAATATTGATTATCTAGAACTGGATGCATTTTTTGTGTAGCAGCAACGAAATAAGACGTACTTTGCGCTTATGAATATGTCACAGAGCTATAAGAATATGTCATAGTGCTATATGAATATGTCACAGTGCTATATTTTCATAATTAAAGTATTACAATGTTAAAACAGTTCGATCGCTTTTTATGGTTCGTACACATTGAATTTAATTAATTCTTCAAAACCAAATTTTGTATATTGGAATGTGCAGTGTTTTATATTGCAAACTGAATAGTTGTTAATTGTATTTCAGTGGTAATATTAAGATTGTATTTATAATTTCAATTACAACAAATACAACTGCAGTTAAATATTTGTTGTGTACAGATAAATTAAATCTGTTTATATTTTTTTCTGTTGCTAACGTTTTTCCTTTGTGTCATAAAGTTGTCAAACTTTGATTCATAATGTTGTCACCTTTTGTGTCATAAAGTTGTCACATTTTGTGTCATAAAGTTGTCACACTTTGTGTCATAAAGTTGTCACATTTGGTTTCATAAAGTTGTCACACTTTGTGTCATAAAGATGTCACATTTTGTGTCATAAAGTTGTCATTCTTTGTGTCATAAAGTTGTCACATTGTGTGTCATAAAGTTGTCACACTTTGTGTCATAAAGTTGTCATACCTTGTGTCATAAAGTTGTCACACTTTGTGTCATAAAGTTGTCATTCTTTGTGTCATAAATTTGTCATATTGTGTGTCATAAAGTTGTCACACTTTGTGTCATAAAGTTGTCATACCTTGTGTCATAAAGTTGTCACATTTTGTGTCATAAATTTGTTACACTTTGGGTCATAAAGTTGTCACATTTTGTATCATAAAGTTGTCACATTTTGTGTCATAAAGTTGTCACAATTCGTGTCATAAAGTTGTCACACTTTGTGTCATAACGTTGTCACACTTTGTGTCACACTTTGTGTCATAAAGTTATCACACTTTGTGTCATAAAGTTGTCAGATTTTGTGTCATAAGGTTGTCACACTTTGTGTCATAAAGTTGTCACACTTTGTGTCATAAGATTGTCAAGCTAAAGATGATAACGGTTGCATATTAAGTATTCACAATTCATGTCTTGGTGCTTTTATAGAAAATAAATATTATCCGAGCAAGTCAAGGGCAGAAAATATGATTTTTTATAATAAAAAAAAGCAGAAATGTAAAAACATAAGCGTGACAAATTGCTACAATATACGCCCACAATAAAACGACGCTGCAATTAGAAAATCCACTTCCAATCCACAATGTCAGAAAAAGGTCACTGTGACAGTGTATTTAATGTTTTACCTACTGACCCCACAAAAATAGGGGTCTTTATGACTACATGGCAATTATGAATTCAAACCCTGCAACCGTTCTGTTTTCAATGAAGGAAATCATCACATGTAACTAAAAAGTAGATATACAAGTGGCACAAAAAATGTCTCATTAAAGAACGACAGTCAACCAAACCACGCATCAAAACAAACAACACATTACGTGGTCCGAGTATTAACTTTCATACCCCATCCAACCCCTTCTCCAAGAAGTGAAAACGGGGCTGGCTGGGGTATGAAATAAAACCTTAATTTCGGCTTAAAACTTCTGCATATTGTACATGTTGTAAAATTGAAACATTTAATAGGTAATTTTAAACAGGTTATCGTATTTTTCAGTAAAATATTATTTTAAACAAGTTCTATTGTCGAAATATCCGTTATAATATCCTGCTAATATAAGTTTTCCCATCACTTAATGGAATTAAGACCGGACCACTAATGGCAAGGATAAATAAGATATGTTACATCAAAAAACATATCAGGTTTGACATTGTGTTATTATACACCTAATTATGCAAGGATACCTCCCTAGGGTATTCTGCAATATATTAAATATTAACAATACCATATTAAATTACCTTCTCTTTGCCATAAAAAGAAGGCCAGCAGAGATTATGGGATGCCGAGTTGTCCGTCGTCCGTCCGTCCGTCCGTCGTCCGTCGTTAACTTTTGTCTCCTTAAGACGATAGAGCCTTCATTTTTTATCCGATCTTTACCAAACTTTACCAGATTGTTAATGTCAATGATATCTCGGAGAAATTCGGAACACAGCCAGATCGGACCAGTTACAACGGAGTTATAGCCCTTGATTAATAAAAAATGCTACATTTTACCTCGTTAAGACGATAGGGTCTTCATTTTTCAGTCGATCTTTACCAAACTTTACCAGATTGTTAATGTTAATGAAAGCTCAGAAAAGTTCGAAAACCAGCCAGATCGGGCCAGTAACAGCGGAGATATGGCCCTTGATTCAGTTAAAAATGCTACATTTTACCTCGTTAAGACGATAGGGCCATCATTTTTCAGCCGATCTTTACCAGATTATTAATGTCAATAAAAGCTCCAACAAGTATAAAACCAGCCAGATCGGACAAGTTACAGCGGAGTTATGGCCCTTGATTGTGTTGAAAATGCTACATTTTGCCTCGTTAAGACGATAGGGCTTCATTTTTCATCCGATCTTTACCGAACTTTACCAGATTGTTAATGTCAATAAAAGCTCGAAAAAGTCCGAAAACTGGCCAGATCGGACCAGTAACAGCGGAGTTATGTCCCTTGATTTCATTAACAATGCTATATGTTGCCTTGTTAAGGCGATAGGTCCTTGATGTTTTATCTGATCTTTACCAAACTTTACCAGATTTTTTTTTTATTATTATTTTATTTTATTTTTTTTTATTTTTTTTTATTTATTTATTTTTTTAGCCAGTAGAATCGTCCACTGTTCCTATTGGGCCTCTTTTTTTTTTATAGGTTTAATAGTTTGTTAAAGTCGCAGCACAGTACATTATCATTTATAATAAAACAATTCATAAAATATAACTGTGCCATTATTTCTAGAATTACAAGAGACTATACAATTACAATATACATATACATGTTTACAATGTTAACATATTGAGCAATTGATTCTGAACCTAAGGCTACAGCGTGATATCTGACCAAAAAATAGCCACAGCAGTAAGCCCAATACTCAATTCATACAGCTATATCGAAGTTAACTGCTTTAATTTATCGCATTATTTTCTTAGAATGTTATTATCAAGCACATATGAACATAGTAATAATTGAGCGGCCGTTGCTAATCTTGACATGTTGTCTAAAACATACTTAAAATCTTTGACGAGTTTGAAAACCAGCTAAATCATTTCATTTACACCGGAGTTATGGCCCTTGATTTTCTGAAATATGCTATAGTTTGGCCTCGTTAACACGATAGGGCCTTCTCTAGCACCTTTGTTGATTATTTGATATATACCAAACTTTACCAGATTGTTGATATCAATGAAAGCTCGGATAAGTTCGAACACCAGCCAGATTGGATCATTTACACCGGAGTTATGGCCCTTGATTTTCTGAAATATGCTATAGTTTGGCCTCGTTAACACGATAGGGCCTTCTCTAGCACCTTTGTTGATTATTTGATATATACCAAACTTTACCAGATTGTTGATATCAATGAAAGCTCGGATAAGTTCGAACACCAGCCAGATTGGATCATTTACACCGGAGTTATGGCCTTTGATTTTCTGAATAGGCCGGATTTCTGAGAAACTTTGCTGGGATGATCAGTACCAAGCCTAGTTGTACATATAGTCACCGTGTTCCTTTGATTAAATTTGGTGGATTTATGGCCCTTTACAAGTCTTAATACAAAACCTTTTTCTTGACTAGTTCTCCTGAACCCCCTGTCGGATTTAAACGAAACGTTTTAGAGATGATCAGTTGCAGGTCTAGTTGTGCAGGTCATCGCCATATTCTAGTTGAATGAGTTTTGGCAAAGTTATGGCCCTTTAAATGTTTTAAAACAAAAAACTTTGTCCAGATAAGTCTCTTATGAACTCCTTGCCAGATTTCAACGAATCTTGGCGGGGATGATCAGTACCAAGCATAGTTGCATCTGTAATTGCCGTGTTCTAGTTGATTGACTGTTTACCCTTTTAAGGTTTTAATGCTCAAACTTTGTCACAATTAATTTTCTTGATCCCCTGGCCGGATTTGAACGAATCTTGGCAGAAATTATCAGTACTAAGTCTAGTTGCATATATCATAGCCATTTACGGTTGAATGATTTTTAAAACAGTTATGGCCCTTATACATAAACTTTATCTTTAGCCAGTAGAGCGTCCACAGGCCCTCTTGGGCCTCTTGTATGAGAATATTACAAAAGGGATTGGCACTCACTCGTATCATATATTTGTTGGAAAACAAAAATAACATAAAATGTTTCGTTTACATCTATAAAATTAAGATTTACAAATAAGGCGTTATCAAATTAGAGTTTTCCTAATATCATCATACATGCATCTGGTTCTTAACCTCGTGAATATCAAATGGACAAAGAGGCTCTTTTTCGGCACCAACATTTTCATATTATACTATTCTTTCAAACTAATTCATATAAATCCAATAGAGCCATGCACTGTAACACCTTTAAGAAATTTTAACTTTGGAAAATATGTTTTTATATTTGTGTATGCATATAACAAGATGTTTAAACTTATCAATGATTTCGGTTAACTTTAAAATAAGCCCAAACAATAATACGTTGATTTATCCTTGTATTGATAAGATTTATATAACGACTCCAATGGTTACAAACATTTTTACAAATGCCACACGGTTATATCTTGGTACAGACAACCTGCATATATACTAATATGATAATACCGATATTTAACGTAAAGTTCCTTCAACATTTTACAAGAGCTGAACTTGCAGAAATATTGCATGTTGCTTATATTAAATTGTATGCTTATATATTTCCCAACAAGCTTTTATTGTTTCGGCTATGCGAAATGCACAATGTAGGCTGTGAAATAAATTCGTCCTCCTGAAGGTCTCACTACACAGTTAACTCCCTTGCATGTGACTGTAGGATGATTCTTACACCATAAAAAGTAGAGGTGTGTTCTTCGGTTTGAAATCTTTTTAAATAATTGCCCATGGATATTTATTTTTCCTGTTGCATGTGAGAAAACAATAGTGTGAGGTTGGATGAACAGCGAACAGCGATTAGACGACACTGACAGCAAAATTTAGGTGCAAACTGTTAACTGAAACCCGAAAAGAGTACCTTGCCTGACACCAGTCACAAAAAAGTGGGGTATGTACCAGCTTTTGTGGATTTGTATGAGCAGCAGTAACTGTATTTTACCAAAATATACCTTTAAACTGTAAATGTAACATTCAGAATGGAAAATTGGACTTTATTCCCAATGGCAACCACAGTAAAATCGAAGTGTGGTGTGAGACCTGAAGTAGTGGTGGGACAGAATATTCAAAAGAACTTTGAAGAGTTGCTTTTATATAATGATTAATTTTATTATTGAGAGTTCTTCAAAAACAAACACTCTTGGGAAATGGTAAAATTATAGTCAAGATCGGATGATAAACGTTGTATCTCCCTTACCGAAATTTAAAATGAAACTGTGCTATTTTGATCACATTATATTTTTCACAGTTAATACATGTTAAAATATATTCAAGTAAAGAAATTAACACAATGTAGAAAATATTACTGTTTTGTTTTTTTCAATATTTCGATCCTAAGATATTTTTGAAAAAAAACTCCCTTGATTAAAGTCTAACGATCGAATTATTGGAAAAATTAGAGTGATATGTTCTACATGTTCTACTTTGTGTTAACATATATTGTTTTTGTTCTGTTCAATAATAACGGAAATATCCAGTTGGAATTAAAATGTAGAAACTACAAATACATGTACAACGTTCGGTTAGAATTATAGACGTATGCCATAAAAGGGGTATTTTATAGTGTTGAGTACAATGACCCGTGCCCAGCTGATAAAAGCCAAATTTGGACTCGGCTTCTTCCCGTCCAAATATGGTGTCTGTCTGCTAGGTACTCGTCCAATAGAATTTAATAATGATATAGTATTCAACACTGTTAGCAGTCTATTAATTTTCTACTAGTAACTAGTTTTATGAATATTGTACAAAAGTAATCAGGATCTAACGAAGTCACCAGTGTAGTCTGATTGTAATATTCCTGGTCGCAGAAGAGTTCTTAAATTACTTATATTTTAGAAAGAATATTATGGTTACGATAATAAAATATTGCAAAAGATTTTCGCTATTTATTGTGACGGTAGCCCTCATGCAGTAGCTAAATAGTTATTCAGAGGTTACAACTATTGAAATAGTAGATATACAAAAGAGTATGATAGTGGACCTTTGGAAACGGCCGAACACGATAAATACGGAATATTGAAGTCTCGGTTTGATTGAGACTTTCATGAACGGTAGTGAAATATGCTTGCTACCGTTCATACCCACTAGCCCCGGGTTGAGCAAAACTCAATATTCATAAAATCAATAGTACAGAATTTTAACCATCCCGAAGATGGCATGCATATGGAGGTGGACATGCCATATTTGCTGCCATTATTCCATGTCCAGCGGCGTATGGTCCCAGTATCTAATACAATTCTATGCCCCGAAGAGCAAAATAAAAAAGTGGAATTTAGTTTTAGCAGCGGTTATGAAGCATCACAAGTAACAGAAAAGTCGACAAGTCGAACGGGAAATGAATAATTCATAGAACACGGTCAAGCAAAAGCACGCATAGAAGCAAACAGCAACTACAAAGATGAATAAAAGGCAAGATAAGACATCACAAGCACTAAACGCTTGACAATAGGGCTACCGCCTTGGACCAGTCAGTGACAAAAAGTGCCGCAGGTGGGTTAAACCAGGTTATAGGGTGCACCAAACCGCACTATTAGCGCATTGTCATCCCAATAAAACGGGACAGTGTAAACAAGAGCATGAAGAATTGCAGGGCAATCCATAGTCCATCACAATGACCTAATTTTGGTACGCGACACACCGATATCCCAAGAGGTATTCACATACCAAGTTTGGTATCTCTATGTGTTATAGTATTGAAAATACGGCCCGGACAAGCATTTTTTATGACACAGGTCACAGGTCAAGGTGACAATGACCTTATTTTGGTACGCGACACATTGCTATCCCAAGATGTATCCACATATCCAGTTCAGTGATTCTAAGTGTTATAGTATTGAAAATACAGTCCGGACAAGCATTTTCTATGACACAGGTCACAGGTCAAGGTGACAATGACCTAATTTTGGTACGCGACACACCGATATCCCAAGAGGTATTCACATACCAAGTTTGGTATCCCTAAGTGTTATAGTATTGAAAATACGGTCCGGACAAGCATTTTCTATGACAGAGGTCACAGGTCAAGGTGAAGGTCACAGTGACCTAATTTTGGTACGCGACATACCGCTATCCCAAGATGTATCACATCCCAATTTTGGTATCTCTTAAGTGTTATGGTATTGAAAATACGGTACGGACAGGCATTTTCTATGACAGAGGTACAGGCCAAGGTAAATGTCATTATAGTGATCTTATTTTGGTACACGACACACCGCTATCCCAAGATGTATCCACATTCCACGTTTGGTATCTCTAAGTATTATAATATTGAAAATACGGTCCGGACAAGCATGTTCTATGACAGAGGTCACAGGTCAAGGACAAGGTGACAATGACCTTATTTTGGTACGCAACACACCGCTATCCCAAGATGTATTTAAAAACCAAGTTTGGTATCTCTAAGTATTATAATATGAAAATACTGTCTGGACAAAAAAAATCTATGACAGAGGTCACAGGTCGAGGTCAAGGTAACAGTGACCTTATTTTGGTACGCAACACACCACTATCCCAAGATGTATCCACATACCAAGTTTGGTATCTCAAAGTCGTATAGTATTGAAAACATGGCCCGGACAAGCATTTTCGGAACATTTTCTATGACAGAGGTCACAGGTCAAGGTCAAGGTCAATGTGACTTATTTTGGTATGCGACACACCGCTATCCCAAGATGTTTTCAAATATCAAGCTTGGTATCTCTAAGTGTTATAGTATTGAAAATACGATCCGGACCAACATTTTCTATGACAGAGGTCACAGGTCAAGGTCATAGTGACATTTTTTGGTATGCGACACACGGCTATCCCAAGATGTATCCACATACCAAATTTGGTATCTCAAAGTGATATAGTACTGAAAATATGGCCCGGACAAGCATTTCGGAAGACAGACGGACGGAAGGAAGGACGGAAGGACGGGCGGACAGGGTCAAACCTATAGTCCCCCCGGGACCGGTGGGGGACTAATAAAGATATCCCCGCCAGGGTATATTCTCTAACAAACACTGCAGCAGTTATAGACAATATACTTATAACACATAAATGGTCATGTATTTATGAATATATACAACAAAGGCCTAAATGCCACAGAGAAAGTACTCAGTGAATTGGCAGAAATCAAAGCAACACAAGAGCACACCATTAAGGGTAATACTTACTGATAAAGGTGATCCTTTGAGAGCAACACACACAATTAAGAGAATAAAGCAGCAGACGCGGTTTTATTGAGTCTGTTCATGAGAAGTAATGAAAGAAGCAACACTGCTCACGCCCCCTGGCACCGGCTTAAGCGGTATTCTACTTCAAAGCCACCTATATTGGGCTCGCTGGTCCTAAAGGACCAGTAAAAAATAACACTACTGATTCGTATACAAGAAGACAAGACACGATTTACGACAAACAACAGACTAGCAACAGACGCTACCGTCTTTTGAGGATTTAGTCAGACATCATCATAGGGTCAACAATCTGTCCAGTCAGCGCACAATCAAAGAGGAAAGCATAGTGGCGAACGGTCAATGGGTCAGGCACTTAACATGCAGTCCGTTTCAAACTTGTAAATCATAATAAACTTGTTAACAATTTAATAAATCTTGTATGAACGCAATTATGCCCAAGGATCTTATGAAGTTGTTAAATCACCATGGAAGTCAGGTCGTGATAGTCCTGGTCGCAGAAGAGTTTTTAAATTACTAATATTAAAGTCCTCAAAACGACTACAAGCTCTAGAAACACAAATAAGTTGAGAAACATAGACCCCATAATAATTAGCTCAGGAAAAATCCCCATCTAGGATTTGAGCCAGAACCCAACATTTTCGATATTGCTACCAACTCAGGTGGCAAATTCTGACATTATTTTTTTGGAAAAAGTAATGTCTGTAGATGGCATTTTTCCATGATAGCAATCTGGAACGGGTATAGCTTATACAGTTTAATTCAAACAATAATAGGTGTATCATTTTAGCCTTGGCATCAAATTTTGGATGATCATTTTTGCACATTATTATTTTTTGATAATTTTTAATATTCTTTTAAAATATGCAGTTAAGTTTATAATTCATATTAGTTTAATACAGTATACATAAGCATTGTTTCACATTGCATTCTGCTGAAAATCATTATTTTGCTTAAAATTGAAAGTCAAATTACCTCACCCACTATTAATATTTTTTATGTATTAAAGGGAGTACATCAGGCTTTTCAAAGGGGTCTAGGGGTCCGACTTAAAATTGACAAATTATGATATTTTCTATTTTAAAGTGCCTAAACATAATGAATGATCCTAAAAATGACCCCTTAGTTACAAGGAAATTCATTCTGTACAGTAATATGTGCTATCCTAGGTTACGCACCAGGGTTAATTTCAGCATTTTTTGCCAGATTCCGTCCTAGCTATATGGTGTATTCGAAGTTTAAACCTTAACAATATGGTTCGAACATCATATTTTGATGGATATAAGCGTTTTATCATGAATTGGAACATTTTTATAATTTAAGATATTTCTAGAAAGATTTAAGGATGGTATATATTTGTTTTACATCATATGTATAAAACTGTAAGAATCAGTAATTCACAACTATTATACGACGATTTAATTATTATATTATAAATTAATGAAAGTATGTACTATGCATCGTTCAGGCCTTTGCTTTCATATATAAGTTCAGCAAGCCTGAAAAGAGGATACAGGCATCGAACAGGAAGTGTAAGTCTTCCTCAGAATAATTACAACATCACTATTATTTTAATTTTCTGATATATGCATATATTGCACAAAAGACACAAACCATGCAAACAGTCCAAAGGATTCTAGATAAGGGAAATGTGAGTGTTTCCGCTTTTTATAAGTCCATTTTTAGGTGTATGCGTTATTCAAACCTTATTACGATTAAGACATTTTTAATATGTATTACACATAAAGACACGAATCAATAGTTAACACATGCAAACACAAAATCCAATCAGATGTCTATTGTAATGTCATTAATTGCAATTTATGTCTATTTAAACGATGTTTAACACCAGTTTGAATTAAATGACAACAAAAAAAAATATGCATATGAAATTGAAAACTATCACATGCATTTGCAAGATAAACATAAAAGATTAAGGGTAATACATAGACTACTGTACTAACTACTAACCATGGCAACTATTTGTTACAATTGGTACAGTTGTTACAATAGCACCTTCTGCACATATTCTTTGTATTTTATTATAGAATAGTCATAACATATTTGTTTTATGTGCAAGCCGAAATAGTGCAAACTGAATGACAGTTACCTAAAATATGTCACAAGTATATTTTGCCGATGACGGGGGTAGATGTGACAATGACACAAACTATCACACAGGGGTCTATGTATTGCACATTTATCTCAATATTAGTATTTAAATGTTTGTTGTTGACAAAACGTATACTTTTATCTTTAATATTATTTGTGAAATTATTGAAGATGCCCTATAAAAGAAACAGAATTGAATGAATTGGATGTTGTTAAACGGATTATCAACACATTATATGTTATTAAGACCCGCACCAGAGAGAGGGGAGCTATGCTTTGGAATTCGGGAACCTGCCATAATCTTAATAACAAATATATTACTATAGTTCTCTAACTTAAAGGATACTCAGCACTGCCTAATGTACGTCCCGATCAGACATACGAGGCTGCTTTCTAATTATTCCCAAATAACACAGCGACGACACTCAGTGGCGCCGGAGAGGCTTGGACCCGGGTTCTCCGGAGTTCAAGTCCACCGTGCTATCCACAGCGCCACATGCTGTATGCGCTCAAGGAGGGTGACTGCGTTGAAATGCATACATCTAAAATGCTAAAACTTTATTATTTCAATGAAACAGTTACATCCAAATGGCTTGGGTTCACAACAGCCATTCTTGTCTAGAAAATATGTTTATCTGTGTGTTGTTCTAAGGAGTATACTCGCTCCGCTCATGTATCAAGAGAAAAATCTCTCAATGGCACGTTATCATGTCTGGACTGTCACGAGCGGCATCATGTAAGTAAGCCTTATATATGCCCATCCCTTTGCTACGATTTGATTAGTAATATCAATTAATGGCAAAATCTTTGGATAATAAAAGACAATTAATAGTACTCATATCATATCTCGTTTAAATAATAGTTAATATTATAACTTAAAATTACAATATCGAAGCTAGTTAAAACAACAACAGCAACAAACAAAAACAAAACACATTTACACATTAATGATCGACACCCAGAATATCGGGATAGTACACATTTGAATACTCAGAAAACTATGTCTGACATACCGGTACTAATTACTACAATAACATGGTTTTCTTGGTAGTACTTTGTGCGAATTAAGGGTGTGCATTTGTAAAACAAACTAAACATTAACAATATAGGTCATTTAAACCCTGAAAATGGAGGTAGGTGCATGAACTGCCGTTCTTAAGTTTTTTGGATCGTATCTTAAATTTGTTTTCTCTTTGGCTGCAATTGCTTTGGTTATTCAGTAAAATTATGGATACATTCTGAGGTGTTTCTAATTAAGTATTTATATATATATTTACATAAACATTTGAGTGTATTGTTTACTATTTTTCCTGAGTGTTGACTGTATTGTTAAAGATTTCCTTTTCATGGGATATACTTTTATTTACACTGTCTTGTCAAGAAGGTTTAATAGCGAGGTTGTGTACACATAACATCAATTTAAGTAAACAAATAGGCCGTATCGCCTACTGACCGTTCCAAGTGGCTGATCCTGAATTCACCACTATTTATGTTTGTATATTGTCCCATTCACTGATTATTTAATTTGATTTTGTTTTATTTAGTTTGTTGTACAGTGTTAATCTACGGTGCAATTGACTTTGAGTGAAGCGTTTATATAGAACTATTTTTCTCAGTTCATGTGTATATGTATATATAAATGCTGACAATGCTGCTGACAAAGCTACAGTACTCAATGTATTTTATTCAACGCTTCATGTCAATACCCCATTGGTCCATAAATTGTTTGCCTTGACAATGCAGCGGTCTCCTTTGTGGTTTTATAACATATGCGACTTGTAAACATCGTTAAAATAGACATTTACTTACGATAACAGTTTCAATTGTTTGAATTAATTAAGGTCTTTATAATGTAATACCTCACCAAAAGTCACATTCTTGATAAATATTGCTGTTCTTAAACCTAACTCTGAAGTGATTTTATAAAAAAAAGTGCACAACTGCAAGTCATAAATAAGAGGTCAAAGGGCTTCGCCTCGGCCTCGCCCCAAATGTTAAAGAAACTGTTACAACAGCAATTTCCTAATATAACTGTATGTATAACTGTATGTAAAACTGTGACTGGGGTCAACACGGTAAAATATAAATAAATAAAAAACACTTACCTAATGTCATAAGGTCTTCTGCAATATGAAATAAATGTAAATTACAGTAAACACATATGTATGTTAGATATTAAATTGTTGTCGATTCATGCTAACATTATAAACAATGGCGACCAGACACTCCCTCTGGCTAAGTTGGTTCCATCATTGAGACCCTCCCCCTCCCTAGAATTTCTGAAATATACGTCAGTACCTCACTTTCAGGCACATCTAGTTCGTACAGCAGGAGAAAATGAACAAGTTGTTCCAAATGACCGGATGACTGCTCCTTGCACAATAATAAATAACATC
Organism: Cyrtodaria siliqua; assembly: GCA_037043455.1. Taxonomy (NCBI): domain Eukaryota; kingdom Metazoa; phylum Mollusca; class Bivalvia; order Adapedonta; family Hiatellidae; genus Cyrtodaria; species Cyrtodaria siliqua. The sequence continues at coordinate 10,529 of JAWPHD010018161.1, read as the reverse complement.
AACAACTGCAGCAGGTGAGATCAGGGAGTAAGTATACAGGGAGGAGAAACGCATCGTTTTACCGTGTTTTGTTGTCGCACGTGTGTTTTACTACCTGTACTGCGTGAAAATGACTACTTCCGGTTGTTTCGCGTGTGTGTGAAAACAGCAATTAATTATTACACTTACAAACTCAGTAAATGTGCGAAATGTAAACATAAGTATTATTTATTCACATTGTGTCTTCTAATACAGAGCGTGTATTTGTTTGCATGTAAAAGTACATTTTAACAGACGGTTCCGTGTAACAATGATGGCGCCACTCTGCGCCAAATAAACAATGGTGACAGTGTATAGCTATTGCAAACGAGATACGAGACTATGGGTTATTTAGGCATTAATATTAACAAAAAGTGAATAGTAGACATATTTATCTTTGTCAAGAGTGTAATTTCATGGTGGTGATTATAAGACGAAGCCTAAAAAGAGGTGATGAAAATGTGCCTTTTGAGATATCAGCTGGAATTTTAATTTTTCAAATTAAAAATGGTGTGGAGCTATATCAAACGAGATAAGTATGGGTTACATTAAGCATTAATAATAACAAAAAGTGAATAGTAGACATATTTATATTTGGCAAGAAGGTTATTTTTTGATGTTGATTATAACAGAAAGGAAATATAAAAAGTTCGGACAGGGAAAGTAGCATTCAAGGAGGACAGTCAACCACAAAACTCAGAAACAAACACTCAAACGGACAAACAAGAAGTTTAAGGCAAAAGCAATAATAAATGCAAACGACATCACAACCACAAAAGGGTTGACAATATGGCTACCGCATTGGAACGGTCAGTGGCAAAGTAGGCCACTGGGGGATTTAAACCGGTTCTAGGGCGCACCAAACCTCACACTTACCCTACTCTCATCCCATTAAAACAGAACAGTGTAAATAAAGAAATCCTCGCCATGATCTAATCTCTAATCAACAAGGCAGCATCAATAGGCAATATAAGTAAAACACAAATATGCTCATGCAAATATAATACAAAAAAACAATAGCCTAGAAAGCAACAATGAAGGATGAAGGTACTCAGTGACTTGGCAGAAGGCAGAGCAACAAGAGAATAAACCATTAAGGACACGGCAAGAAAGTTCATATACAAACATCAAACGCCACCGTCCCAATGGGCTTTAGGTAGGTGTCATCATAGATTCCACAGCGTGTCCGGTCATCGTACAATTAAAAAGGAAAGCATAGTGGTGAACTGTAAAAGGGTCCACCACCAAGCAGGCAGTACGTTGCAAAATGATAGGGTCATAACCTCTTTTGATAAACTTTTTAACAAGTTTAACAAATATAGTATGAAAGTGATCATGACCAAGAATCTTACAAAGTTGATAAATCACATCGCCATAGAAGTCAGGTTGTGATAATCCTTGTAGCAGAAGTGTCCTTAAATTACTTTTATATTTGGAAAGAAGAACAGGGTTACGATACTAAAATTTTGCAAAGGTTTTACGAAGTTTATGGTAACGGTAACCCTGATTGAGTAGCTTTTTAGTTATACAAATATTACGAATGTTAAAGTCCTTAAATTGAGTACAAGCTCTCGAAGCCGTAAAAAAGAGGCTGTAAAAACTGCGTAATTTGAAATTTTAACATTTCAAATGTTACGCGCTTACGATCGATTTACCTGTATTGATAAAATAGTAAATGGCGTCGTTCTAGCGCGACAACATGAATCGATAAACTAGAGCGTTTATGAACCCGTTTCTCCTCACTGTATACTTTCTCCCTGGTGAGAATGACATATTAATAGTAAGGCGTTCGAATGTGTTTTTGTAGCATGTTCTATTAAGGCTTAGCGTTTTATATATTGTGTCTATGTACATGTATATGTGTTCGACTTTCGTATGCTTGTGCCCATGGTTTCTATTTCCGTAACCTGACTGCAAAGCCTTTTGACAATATATGTGCCGATGTATCTTACTTGTGTTTGCTGCTACCAAGGGATCATTTTCAGTAAGTAATCGCCACTGTGACCACTGATTACATTAACTACTATTTAGAAATACATAATGGTAAAAAAGGTAATTAGATTATTAATACATCTTTGTATAGCAAAGAGGTTAAAGAGATGATTGTTATGATTGTTATGATGGTGTAATTAAACTTAAATACCCAAGAAACTTGAAAACATCCATTTTTTTGGCGGTGTGGCCGTGTGGGGTGTTGAATTTTAAGCTTGACAAATCGTATCAGTATTACAGTGTACACATTATGCTTATACTTGATATGGGATATGTTGTGATTAAACTCAATTAAACATCTGGAATTGGATTTAAATTTGAAAATTGATATTTGAGTACACGGGTAGTGTGCGAATTTGAACAAAGACGTTTATGTGTTTCACGTGGTAAGGTGATGATGATTTACCCTATCACCCTTTCATTTGATCCAATGTGTCCCCAGTATTTCTTTGAGTACTTTCATTTGCTTGTTGTGTTTGTTGCTACAGAAGGATTCCATTTTAGTATGTATTAACCTGTCTCGTATACATTCGATCCTGAAAGAAACTAACCGTCCAAAAAACTGCAACATTATAGAAACAAATGTTAATCCAATTTCTATCCTGGTGTTTGAGTCATACAATAATGTACATGTGCCAATTCAACGTCTAGGTTGTATCACTGATTGAATAGGCATGATATTAATTACTATAGGTAATCTTTAATTCGACGTTCCAGTTTTAGCGGTTGGCCTGTCTGGTTAAAGTCGTTTATATGTAGTCTATAGTTTTCGGTTTCTCGAGAAATTACGGTTATATAATATACGACCTCGTCGGTCGTCAGTAGGATTAGAAACTGTGTACATATGTTGTACAATGTGTCTGTAGTTGGTGGAATAGGGATTTTAACCAATGGTTGTGAACTGATTTTAATACTTAGAGATTGTTTCTTTTTCAAAAATATGTCTTCCAAAAGAGAATATCAGCCATTGCTACTCTATCTGTAAGGCGTTCAACAATTTAAGTTCTACCATGTTGTAAATCGTAGACAATATTGCAATGCTGATAGTGTGACAATTGTTTGAAAAACACATATGGCTTATTTACAAATTTACAAGAAATACATGTATACATAATTAGTCTCCCGTCAGTAAAAACAAAATGCTGATCTTCCTTATCTTAGCATAAAATTGTATTGGTTATATGTGTCTGTCACATATATTATCGTTTGTAGAATAACGTCAATAAGATTGGTGTTGCGAGACCGGATAAAATGGTCACAACTAATTATTAGTGTTTTAGTAGAGTTCCTTGAATGTATATTTTATCTAGTCCTTCTTCGATACATTTTATACAAGCACATGGTATATTGAGAGCGGTGGGGATGCATGCCGACTTTCATGTCACGTGTCTATGTTTGTTCCTTTCAATAGTTGTGCAATTCTTAGTAAACCTAGTAAACTAAACGTGTATGTTTTAGCCTATTTAGAGTACCGCATCAGTACATCTTCAGTTTAAAAACGAGTATGATAATGGACCTTTGGAAACGTCTGAGCAAGACATATACGAAATATTGCAGTCTCGGTTTGATTGAGACTGTTCATGAGCGGTTGTGAAATATGCTAGCTACCGCTCACGCCCTCTAGCCCCGGGTTGAGCAGAACTTTGTTTTAGAATGTTATGTATGTGGGTAATTTTCATTGACTTAGGTGTTTCCAAACTCGTTGATCTGTTTATGATCTACTTTTATGCGCATTGTTTATTATGGGAAGTAAGCAACAAACAACTAGTAAGTATAATGTCGATATATGCCACACTGTGACAGTGTGAATGTGTTTATAGTTCAAATATTAGATATATCATGTTGAATGAAACATTGTAATATTATGTAACACATATTAATTTCCGTTAATTACATAATGTGACTGATATAGAATCCGCAACAAGATCATTTATAACAGAGTATCCTAGCCGTGCAAATATTTTAGGCATAAGTTGTTAGATGAGGTGAAAATAATAGAATAGGAAAAGGTACGTTGAAAAAAAACATGAGTGAAACTTCAAACCAAATACAAATGCGTCGAGTGAGTGTTATGATTGCAATAATGTTATGTCCAAAGATGGCTGCAATACGTTGATATAATTGATGTAAAGTTCCGATGAGGTATATTGGAATAACTGTACGCACCCTAAACATACTTATAATAATCATTATGCTTTGAAAGAGAAAAATGTCGAAGTGTTTTAGTATTATTTTTGACAAAATGAATAGTCACATCTTTTCCAAATCTCTGAACTATCATTGTATACGTGCCTAGACCGCCAGTGGCAGATTAAAGGTAAACCTATCTATAAGAAATCTCTACTTTAACTTCGATTTGTATGTTTGCTGCATGTTTTAACATGAACAAAATAAGTCAAATGAGTGACCCTGAACAAATTATTGTTCTAGGATAAACAAAAGAAGTATTATAAATGTATGCATCTAAACGATCAGTATTTGTAGTAGTAACTTACCGTACACAGGTTCGCCAGCTTCATCTGCAATGTAAGGGGTAACATGTATATTAATTGCATTCTGATAATTGAGAAACAGTTTATACAATATCGGAAACAAACAAATGTTTGAAATCCGCATAGAAACCTCTGAAAGTGCATGCATTTTTGAACATACCATCATGGATATCATTTCACAACAAGGACATAGCCTGGCGGTGATTTATTTATTCGCACTGTCCTCTTTAATTGGAATTACAATATTGTAAGAATGAGATTTGGTTCACTGACCGTTCCAATGCAGTACCCATATTATCGTTATGTTTTTGGTGTCGCATACACTAGGGTAAGATTGAGGTTTGGTTCACTGACCGTTCCAATGTCGTTCCCCTATTATCGTTATGTGTTTGTGGTGTCGCATATACTATGGTAAGAGTGAGGTTTGGTTCACTAAACGTTCCAATGTCGTACCTCTATTATCGTTATATTTGTAGTGTCACATACAATAGGATAATATTAAAGTTTGGTTCACTGAACATGCTGAATGTTCCAACGTTGTACCCCTATTATCGTTATATTTGTGGTGTCACATACAATAAGGTAAGAGTAAGGTTTGGTTCACTGACCATTCCAATGTCGTACCCCTATTATCGTTATGTTGGTGGTGTTGCACACTTCTATGTTTCCTTGTTATTTGTCTTTGTTTTTATTGCGTGCCTTTGGTTGACTGTGTTCTCCATATGTATTTCATATGTTCATATTATAGTGTATTTCGCATTTCAAATGCGAGATATATATATATATTCAGTGTAAGTGGTTGATTGATGATTCGACCAAGGGAGACAAACGTACACAGCACTGTATTGTGTACTGCTTGCACGAGTTATTTTCCTTTTACATACGGAAGACGTTATACTAATCCTTCTAGTATAAGTATACTTGACAAACTAGTTATATACTTGTATACTGAATAGCAGAATAAGTAAACTAACCTAGGACGACCTTAATAGATGGTCTATCTTAAATATAAAGTTTTATAATGGTAAATATGTACCTTATGTTGTAATTGTTTGAAACATGCTACGTGTGTACGCTTGAATAAAATATTCATAATTTAATACAATCATTAAACTGTTATCTTCATTTAAACAAGGTATCCACCAAATGGCTAATATAACTGTCTTACATACCAGATTCTACGATCGTTCATGAGTATCCGGTGAAGATCGGGAAATTCCAACACGAGTTAAAATTGTTTTTATCGGAACCGAGGCTCTACAGAGACTCCTATTAAAACAGGTATTCTGAGGGTTGTAATTTCCCTATCAGAGCCGGATACTTACGACTTTTATCTTCCCCTTTAAGTAAGATCCGGCTTTCATGCAAAACACTGATAAAACCTTATCCGTCCTGCAAGAAAAGCTATCCGCGTTCAGGTCAGGTAGTAGCTAATACTGACGGCATAAAAATATATCAGAACTCTAAAGAAATTTAGTAAAACGTTCGCACGCAATATGTACGGAATTATTTTGTGGAGGAAACTTCAATCTTTTGACTAAGTTCATGAATTATGTTTGACATAATCCGATATTTTATACAACGTTCTATAAGACGGGTATGTATTGCATGTTAGTTGTAGAAACACATAGTTAACAACTTAATGGCTGATATCGCTCCTCAATTTGGGGACGGGTTAACATACAAATATATCGATGTACTAGTGTTTGATTTGAATCCATTCATCTATACCTCATGTGCGGGAGTGGTTTACATACCAATATATTGATGTACACGTTTTTGTTTTAGAATCAACTCATCTGTTTCTGATGTGGTGGAAGGGTTTACAGACAAATATATTGCTGTACTAGTGTTTGTTTTGGAATCCACTCATCTGTGCCTCATGTGTGGGAGGGGATTACATACAAATATATTGAAGTAATAGTGTTTGTTTTAGAATCCACTAATCTGTGCCTCATGTGTGGGAGGGGATTACATACAAATATATTGAAACACTAGTGTTTGTTTTAAAATCCACTCATCTGTGCCTCGTGTGTGGGAGGGTATTACATACAAATATACTGAAGCACTAGTGTTTGTTTTAGAATCCACTCGTCTGTGCCTCGCGTGGAGGAGGGGATTACATACAAATATACTGAAGCACTAGTGTTTGTTTTAGAATCCACTCATCTGTGCCTCGTGTGTGGGAGGGGATTACATACAAATATACTGAAGCACTAGTGTTTGTTTTAGAATCCACTCGTCTGTGCCTCGTGTGGAGGAGGGGATTACATACAAATATACTGAAGCACTAGTGTTTGTTTTAGAATCCACTCGTCTATGCCTCGTGTGGAGGAGGTGTATAAATACAGACGTACCGATGAGAAATGTCCCTAGGAAGTTTCATGAGGGTGGGTCTCATAGAAGTTATCGTGTGGAATGCGAATTGTTTGTGGACGTCCGGACGGACTGACGAACATCGCCCTGCCATAATAAGTCCCGTTTTACAAACGGGGGTATACTAAAAGTATCGCGTCGGCTAAGTTCACTCAATATAACATAATAGTTTCTCAAAACACATCTCAAAACACATCACATGTTGATGATTAACAGCCCTAATGAATCAAATAATCAATTCAATGTTAACATCATAGCAATAGCATTAACACATCAATAACTACAGTTAACACGGTAAAAATATAAATAAATGGAAAACACTGAGCTACCGTCGTAAGGTCTTCTGCAATATGAAATACATGTGCATTAGACAAAACACATATATATGTTAGATATTAAATTGTTGTCGTTTCATGTTAACATAATAAACAACGGCGGCCGGAAACTATCTCAGGCTTAGTTTGTTCCATCATTGAGACCCTCTCCCTCCCTACATTTTCTGGAATATATGTCAGTACATCACTTTCAGGCACATCTAGTTTGTACAGCAGGAGAAAATGAACAAGTTGTTCCAAATGACCGGATGACTGCTCCTTGCGCAATTATAAATAACATCACCGACTGCAGCAGGTGAAATTGACATAGTAATAGTAAGTCGTTCGAATGCGTTTTTGTAGCAGTTTTATTAAGGCTTATCGTTTTATATATTGTGTTTATGTACATGTAAATGTGTTCGACTTTTAGTATGCTTGTGCCCATGGTTACATTTCCGTAACCTGTCTTCAAAGCCTTTTGACAACACATGTGCCGATGTATCTTACTTGTGTTTGTTGATACCAAGGGATCATTTTCAGTATGTAATCGCCACTGTGACCACTGATTACATTAACTACTATTTAGAAATACATATTGGTAAACAAGGTAATTAGACTATTAATATGTCTCGGTATAGCAAAGGCGTTAAAGAGATGATTGTTATGATGGTGTAATTGAACGTACTTGAAAACATCCTCTTTATTTGGGGATGTTGGGGGAAATTGTAAGCTTGACAAGTCGTATCAGTATTACAATGTACAAGTTATACTTATACTTGATATGGGATTTGTGTGTGATTAAACTCAATTCAACATCTGTTGGAATTGGAATCAATTTGAGAATTGATATTTGAGTACACAGGTAGTGTGCGAATTGGAACAAAGAAGATTATGTGTTTCACGTGGTAGGGTGATGATCATTTATACCCTTTCCTTTTATCCAATGTTTCCCCAATATTTCTTATATAATAGCATAGGAAAATGTACGTTGAAAACAAACATGGGTGGAACATAAAACCAAATACAAATGCGTCGAGTGAGTGTTATTATTGCACTAATGTTCTGTTCAAAGATGGCTGCAATACGTTGATCTGATTTATGTAAAGTTCCGATGAGGTATATTGGAATAACTGTACGCACCCTAAACATACTTATAATAATCATTACACTTTAAAAATGAAAACTGTTGAAGTGTTTTAGTATTGTATTAGACAGAATGAATTGTCACATCTTTTCTAAATCTATGAAATATCAGTGTATACGTATCTAGACCGCCAACGGCAAAAAAAGGGTCAACCTATCTATAAGAAATCTCCATTTTCTTTAACCTCGATTTGTATGTTTTCTGCATGTTCTAATATTTAATTTCCAGAATAAAATAAGTCAAATGAGTGCCCACGAACACATTATTGTTCCAGTCTGAACAAAATATGTATTATAAATGTATGCATCTAAATGATCAGTATCTGTAGTAGTAACTTACCATACACAGGTTCGCCAGCTTCATCTGCAATGCAAGGGGTAACAGGTATATTAATTGTATTCTGATAATAGAGAAACAGTATATACAATAGCTGAAACCAACAAATGATTGACATCCGTATAGAAACCTCTGAAGGTGCATGCATTTTAGAACATACCATCATGGATATCATTTCACAACAAGGACATAGCCTGGCGGTGATTTCTTTATCCGCACTGTCCTCTTTAATTGGAATTAAAATATTGTAAGAATGAGGTTTGGTTCACTGACAGTTCCAATGCAATTCCCATATTATCGTTATAATTGTGGTGTCACATACACTAGGATAAGAATGAGGTTTGGTTCACTGACCGTTCCAATGTCGTACCCCGATTATCGTTATGTTTGTGGTGTCGCATACTCTAGGGTAAGAGTGAAGCTTAGTTCACTGACCTTTCCAATGCGGTAACCCTATTCCATTATCGTTATGTTTGTGGTATCGCACATTTAGAACTATGTTTCCTTGTTATTTGTCTTTGTTTTGATGGCGTGTCTTTGGTTGACTGTGTTCTCCATATGTATTTCATATGTTCATATTATACAGTGTTTTTCGCATTTCAATTTCGAGATATTTATGTAGCCGGGTCTTTATTTCAGTGCAAGTGGTATTTTATTTATGATTCGACCAAGGGAGACAAACGTACACAGCACTGTACCGTGTACTGTTTGCACGAGTTATTTTCCTTCTACATATGGAAAACATTATACAACTCCTTCTTGTATAAGTATACTTGACAAACTAGTTGTATATTGAATAGCAGAATGATTGAACTAACCTAGGACGACCTTAATAGATGGTATATCTTAAGTATAAAGTGTTACAATGGTAAAAAGGTGCCTTATGTTGTAATTGTTTGAAGCGTGCTACGTATGTACACTTGGAATAAAATATCCGTAATTTAATACAATCATTAAACTATGAAGTGAATGTGTTATCTTAATTTAAACAAGGAATCCACCAAATGGCTTATAATTGTCTTACATACCAGATTATACGAATCGTTCTTGAGTATCCGGTAAATATCGGGAAATTCCAACACGAGTTAAAATTGTTTTTATCGGAACCGAGGCTCTACCGAGACTCCAATTAAAACAGGTATACTGAGGGTTGTAATTTCCCTATCTGAACCGGATACTTACGACTTTTATCTTTCCCCTTAAGTAAGATCCGGCTTTCATGCAAAACACTGATTAAACCTTATCCGCTCCGCAAGAAAAGGTAATCCACGTTTAACATGTACATGTATATGTGTTCGACTTTTGGTATGCTTGTGCCCATGGTTTCCATTTCCGTAACCTGACTGCAAAGCCTTTTGACAACACATTTGCAGACGTATCTTACTTGTGTTTGTTGCTACCAAGGGATCATTTTCAGTATGTAATCGCCACTGTGACCACTGATTACATTAACTACTATTTAGAAATACATATTGTTTTAAACCAGGTAATTAGACTATTAATATGTCTCGGTATAGCAAAGGGGTTAAAGAGATGATTGTTATGATGGTGTAATTGAGCGTAAATACCCAGGAAACTTGAAAACATCCTCTTTTTTGTGGGGTGGAGGGAATTGTAAGCTTAACAAATCGTATCAATATTACAGTGTAAAAGTTATGCTTATACTTGATATGGGATATGTGTGTGATTAAACTCAATTCATTATCTGTTTTTAAATATGAAAATTGATATTTGAATACACAGGTAGTGTGAGAATTTGAACAATGAAGTTTATGTGTTTGACGTGGTAAGGTGATGATGATTTACCTTATCACCCTTTCATTTTATCTAATAATTCCCCATTACTTCTTTGAGTAT
>JAWPHD010018160.1:0-41178 GCA_037043455.1 Cyrtodaria siliqua | reverse complement strand
GGAGGTCTCGGTCTGATACAGGGTGTGACATGAACATGCTTATTATTTTTTCTCTGTATAATCAATTGCATACGCATTTAAAAAATGGAAAGAATTGCGACTATAGACAAACAAAAATAATTGCTATTTTTTCTTTTTGACAGCATTTGCCTAACTTTGATGTCGGGCCTGCTTGTGTTTTATTTATCACCAACACCAATACGACGTCATACTAGCGTTTGTTTAGTGCTGTGTGGCGGCCGTAAAACGTCGCGCCGACTATAAATCAGTAATGTTATTACTTGGTCCTTTGGGATCATCAAGTCCAGTATGTTTTTGGCGTTAAAGTAGAATATTGCTTAAGCCGGTGTTAGGAGGTGTGAGAGGTGTTGCACCTGAGATTACCTCACATGAACAGACTCAATAAAACCAAATCTGCTACTTTTAACTCTTGTTAGTGTTTCTTGCTTCCAATGGATCCCTTTTTCAGTATGTATTGACATTCACACTAGCGTTTGTTTAGTGCTATGTGTCGGCCGTTAAAAGTCTCCCCGACTACAATTCAGTATTATAGTCCTTTGGGATCATCAAGCCCAGTATTTGTGACTTTAAAGTAGAATATCGATTAAGCCATTGCTAGGGGGCGTGAGATGTGTTGCACTTAACATTACCTCTCATGAACAGACTCACTAAAACCGAGTCAGCTACTTTTATCTCTTATTTGTGTTTGTTGCTTCCAAGAGATCCCCCTTTTCAGTATTTATTCGTAATTAAATAGTGGAGTATACTTCTTTATGCAATGGTAATACTAGTTAGTTTGGATGAGTATGGATAACTACGCTGCGACTGCAACGTTTACAACTTAAGAATAGTTAATACAGTATAAAAACACACCCGCGTTTGTATCAGATGTGTAGGAAAGAGAGCCTAGCTTTGCGTAACCATCTGCATGTGCTTGTACTTTGATACTAGCACGGCCGTTTGCCAGACAGTTCAGTAAGATGTATCCAGCATATGTCCCGTCATTACCTTGAGTATCTGGATCTGAAAATCAAAGTACAAAGAAGATAAAGTGATGTGTATTTTCAATTCCGCCACAGCAACATAGTGGAGAAACAACAATGTTCTTTAAATATACACAATAAAGTAAGGACACCAATACAACACATAGGTACGAATATTTGCTTTGCAATACAGGGTGCCAATTTCTGGTTTTATTCTTACGATCCATACCTCCTGACTTGATTGACACGATTTCGGAGTGGCTAATTCGATTATCGTTCTGTTGAATTTAAAGTCAAGAATTGACTGCCGCGCGGTATATAAACACTTCGCTACTGTATATAATTGTATCAATACACGTCGCTCGTTTCGATTACTTCGTCTAATGCAACACAATACACTCATGCACAGTAACTGAAACAATGGCTCAAACATGAGGTAAATGTACTCTCCTAAGTTGAATCCATAGGTGCCAGTTTGCTATCAAGAAAAGCTCTGTAAAATAGTTTGACCAAAGACACAATCTATCCGAAAAACTACTTGAGAAGTTCTGAAAAGCCTCCTCCAAAAAGTCGAAAGTTTTGTCAACAAACTATATTATATACAAGGTATGACAGCTGCCATTTTAGCCGGGGCGGAATTGCGTAATAATGTATTGGTACACGATTCTACAACGTAACGCTGATTTGTGTAGGAACCATTATTCTATTTTGTCCTCCTTGAATGCTACTTTCCCTGTCCGATCTTTTTATATTTCTTTAGTCTGATTCCCTGCAATGATAGTTACGAATGCAGATAAACAGTCTATTGAATTACGGGAAAATTACGCACTTCCGCCCCGGCTAAAATGGCAGCTGTCATACCTTGTATATAATATAGTTTGTTGACAAAATTTTCGACTTTTTGGAGGAGGCTTTTCAGAACTTCCAAAGTAGTTTTTCGGATAGCTTGCGTCTTTGGTCAAACTATTTTACAGAGCTTTTCTTGATAGCAACCTGGCAACTATGGTTTAATCCTTTCATAAATCCGCTTCATTTCCCTCCCATTACATATCACACGACTATTGAATTAATACAAACGAGTTTCACGAACTATAAACTGTAATTTGACCTTTACATAATCAAGCACGGACACCATTTTCCTTCATTTAAATAATTGGTATTGATGTTAGCGGTTATTCAGAGTGCAGCGTTACCGTGTTGATCAGAGTAAAAGTACGGAAGAAAGGTTTTTTTCTTTGTATTATATGGTATATGCGATGTGGCGAAATTTAAATTGTAGATTTGTGTTTGTTTGGCATGTGTTAGTTTTGTCCGACTATGATATTGAGATAACGTATAATACTTTCGGCTCTAAATAATCCGTAGATCATCGATTCGAGCCTCGCCATTGGGTTATTTTGGTGTGTTCTTGTTTTTCAGTTGTTTCTTCAGAAGGTATGCTACCTAAACTCGGATTCTAGACCGGCACCTGATGGTGATAAGAATCATTTACAGCTTGATTTCAATTTCTGCTTTTTACGCCAATTTTGTAGAGGTATCACGATAATCCAAGACATACTTAAGTCGGTCTTCTAAAGTAAGCCAAGCCATGTACAACGTACTCAACACTAATAATTTGCAAGTATACTGTTGTAAGCATGCTGTACGTACTCAATATGTACTCATTTTTCAAAATAACATATACATGTAAATTCATTTATATGTGTTTACAGACGTTTATACCATATAGTATTCACGATCACAAACATGCTGAAATAAATTGATCTAAAGTGAACAAGTACGTTCCTGTCAAACGCATTTAATATGTGTTCCCTAACAGGTCACACCAGGGCTTTATATGACGGAGATATGACACGACAGTACACACACTGTATTCAACTGAAAACACTTGTCGTTCAGGTAAGTTTATCGATTATAAGCTGCATTTATCGATTTTTACTGCGCTTATCGTGGCGGTATGCGAGAGGCCTCGATGTACGATACACCCATCTACATTGCAAACAGACATTATATATCCTTGTGTTACTGATTTTTTTAACATATTTTGCATTTCCAGAAAGCAAAATAAATAACCTTTCTAATGCTGTAATTTTATTCCAAATAACAGTTAAATAAATAGGCAAAATCTCGAGTTGGAACGGAAATGTATCGCATTTTTTCTTTTCTTAAAGCGTTTTCGCGCATCACAATGTGTTTATTATTTGGTCATCAAACATTTATTGTTTAATAAATATTTAAATTAGATACATGGTTAGAAAGCCAAATAAATAACCTTTCTAATGTTTTAATTTTATTCCAAATAACGCTTAAATAAATCGGTAAAAGCTCCAGTTGGGAAGGAAATATAACTCATTTTTTCTTTTCTTAAAGCGCTTACGCATACCACCGTGTGTTTATTGTTTTGGTCATCATGATTTACTAAGTGAGCAAAATTAAATTATCAGCTCAGGTCACACATAAAGGTCATTTTGACCTGACAAAGACCCAGTCATGAAAAACTCTTTCCGCACTGTAACTCAGTTACTTACCTTTCTCTTTAGATAATAATTCTAGTTTTGAGCTCTATTTGTACCGTTTGTGGTACGTGTTTATTGTGATTTTGATTAGTAAGTTTTCAATTAACTATTCGAGTATCAGTATTTCTAGTTTGCAATATGTTGTTTCATAAAATAAATACGTTATTCATATCTGTTTTGGCGGTGTAAATTAGTGTAGTGTAACGAGGTGATACAAAACTCAAACACACAAAACGGCATCAGCGCAGATGGTTTAAATTGTATTTTAATTTGTTTTTGTTCTGATAAAAAATCTAAATTTTTGTTTGAAAATCCTAAGGCTAATTGAACAGGCGAATTCATAAGATTCAAACAAGTATTTTAGACTGTAACTAGACATAAACACATACCTGGCCAGGATCACCTCAATCATACATTTGTAATATAAAATACATACTGTTTTGTTTATATTTACCGTTTCCGTTGTCAAGGAGATCCACATAACAAAAGCTGTTGTTGTTTACAACCTGCGCAGTTGCCGTTGCATTTTTAATCGGTGCAAAGTTGATGGTAACGGCCGCGTATATGACAGGCAATGGCGAATCCCCGGAGGAAATCGAAATATTCGAGGAGGAAAGCCAAGACGAAACACGAATAACGCCAGATCCTGCAGGCACTGGCCATGATGTGACGTCACACTCCACGCTGGTTGATTCGTTTAGCGTAACAGAGACCCTGTATTTTCCAGTCTGCGAAGTATATTATAAAATACGCATGTATTGTTCAGAAACTATTATTTCATCAGATGAGCTTTGTTGTGCTTGTGTATCATAACTTAATACAGCAGGTGTTTTGTGGTTGAATTTTTTTATATGTAACTAATTAGTTTAACTTATTAAATAATAACACAATGTAAGTTTAAGATAAGCACCATTTATATCTGTTTGCAAGTACAAGGTATGCTGCCAATAATTCATCATGTATAGGTAACACTGCGTGGTCCCGCTTTAATTCCATTAAGCGATGGGAAAGCGTATATTAGCAGGAGCATATAACGGATATTTTAACAATAAAAAATGTTTTACGGAAACAAAAGCATAACCTGTTTATAATTACGATATGCAAACTGTTTAAGGTAAATAAAGGTGTTTTTTATTACCCTCGCCAACCCCGTTTTCGCTTCTTGGATAAGGGGTTGGATGGGGTATGAAAGTTAATACTCGGACCACGTAATGAATAATAAATATGTCATTTACACCATGGACATATTTCCACATATTCATGTTTGCACGTTTTATACTTGACATTAGTTAGATTGTGTGCAATAGTATTGTCAGTGGTTGTCTCACCTGATTTCGTTTAGGAATATTTACAGTCACACTATTGGCAGCGGTTTTTGATTCCTGCGTATAGTTATTAGGTCCGACTAATTCCAGGGTAATGGTTGATGTCAACCCAACACGAACGCTGATTTTGGTGTCTATGCCAATACCAGAATCAATAGTAAAATCAAACGAAACTGTTTCATTGGCATTGGCTAGAACGGTCTCTGATAGAATCTGTTGTAAACAAAAGAGCTCATCAGATGATGCATGTGCAGGAAAGAAAATATGTATTGTTTTGAAATGAGACGCTAGTAAACTAAATATGTTCGCGACCTGGTCTTATTTGCATAAATATGACATTTTCTACGGCGTTATCAATCAACTAGGTTACAGTTGTATCTTTACCATCACATTATACTCGCTCGACCGAATCAGGGCTACCATTTAATATCATAGTGATGTCATTTCTAAGCTTTGAAAATGGTGAACTAATAAGCAATATATATGATAAGAGAGATGATTCCAATGCAACTTCGTATGGGGTATATGTTTCTCAACTTATTCGTTTGTCTAGAGCTTGTAATCGATTTGAGGATTTTTACAATCGTTACCTAAAATTGTATAAATAAAAACCTACTCCATTAGGGCAACCGTTTTCATAAAATTCGAAAAACCTTTATTTTAATGTCGTAAACCTGATTTATTTTTACAATATAAAATTAATTTAAGAACTATTCTGCGACAAGGATTATCACAAGAAATATAAAAAGATCGGACAGGGAAAGTAGCATTCAAGGAGGACAGTAAACTACAAAACACAGAAACACACACGCAAACAGACAAACAAGAAGGCAAAAGCAATAATAAATGCAAACGACATCACAAACACAAAAAGGGTTGACAATAGGGCTACCGCCTTGGAACGGTCAGTGGCAAAGTAGGCCACTGGGGGTTTAAACCGGTTCTAGGGTGCACCAAATCTCACACTTACCCTACTGTCATCCCATTAAAACAGGACAGTGTAAATAAAGAAATCCCCGCCATGATCTAATCTCTAACCAACAAGGCTGACTTCTGTGGAGACGGACTTTTGCAAAACTTCGTAAGATATTTGGTCATGATTACTTCCATACTATATTTTTAAAACTAACTTGTCCAGCTTTTTTTCAAAAGAGATTATGACCCTATCATTTTTAACGCAATGCATGCTTAGTGGTTGACCCATTTACAGTTCGCCACTATGATTTCCTCTTTGATCGTTCGTGACCGGACATATCGTGGGCCCTATAACGACGACAATTTAAATTCAAAAGACATGGTAACGTCTAATGTTTTTCTTCATTATTGTCTTGTCGTGCCCTAAATGGTTTATTCTCTTGTTACTTAGGCTTCTTAGACGTCATTTAGTACTTGCTGTATGGCTTTTTAGACTTGTTTATATTCTTATATGCTTGATCATCTTTGTGTTGTATAGCCTATTAATGAAATGAATGAATGAATGAATGTCTTTATTTATAGAGGGTGACCCAATTAGCCAACACTAATCTCCCTTGGGGCCCTCTGCAAAGTCATACATATACATGTACAATGTAAAACATATATAACAAAACAGTGATATTTCCTTTACATTATTGCGCACTTACATTGTTGCGCACACATACATCCAAATACACACACATGCACACACATTTACTGCGAGATAACAGTAGGATGAAACATATCACAAATATATGACGGGACTGCATGTTTTGATACTCTATACATACATTTTGCCTTTTGGAGAAATATCCTTTGCTCGATATTAAGGGAATTAATGATAACTAGATCTTCATTTAGTGTGGTATATTGGTCGCCTAAAATAGTACGACATGCTCTTCTCTGCAAACGTAATAACAGTTGTATGTTAGCTCTCTTTGTATTTCCCCATATTATATTGCAGTAATCTAGATGAGGTTGAACATATGCCTTATAAAATATTATCCGGTAATTTAAAGGAATATATGATTTTATTCTTGACAGTAGCCAGATGTTGGTTGATATTTCTTACGAATATACATAATGTGATTATCCCACTTCAAGTGTTCATCTATATGCATTCCCAGAATTTTATCACCTGTTGTAAGTTGCAGTTCAATGTTATTGTATGTTAATGATAATTTGTTTTTAACAAGTCTTGCACGCATTTGAGGTGTAGTAACTAAGAGCACTTTAGTTTTTTCTGTGTTAAAACCATACCATTATTTAGGCACCAAGTATTGAGGGTATTTAAAGCAGTTTGAAGGTTTTGCTCAATTACTGCGTTTGATGTGTTAACATCGTAGATAGTAGTATCATCCGCATACATGTCTGTATTAGATACAGTACCATCAAGACATATAGGAAGGTCATTTATGAATAATAAGAATAGGAGAGGTCCTAAAATAGTGCCGTGTGGTACACCACATATAATTAACTGTTTATCAGAGAGAACCCCATTCAGTGAAACATTTTGTTTCCTATCTGTTAGATAAGATTTAAAACACTTAACTGTAGTGTCACTACATATATAGATCTGCATTTTTTTAAAAGAATGTTATGATCCACTAAGTCAAATGCTTTCCTAAAATCAACCATTATTACACCAACAAATTTATCTTCATTTAATCCTTTTAACCACTTGTCAATCATATGAACTAAAGCCGTTTCGCAGCTGTGGCTTTTTCTAAACCCACTTTGAGATTTACATAGTAACTTATAATAGTTTAAAAACTCAACAAATGAGTTGTGCACATGTTTTTCAATCAACTTGGAAAGAGTTGGTAAAATAGAAATTGGTCTGTAGTTGTTTACATTATCAGATGCACCTGATTTGAATAAGGGATTAACCTTAGCAGCTTTCCACGTATCTGGGAAAATTCCCTGTCTTATACTACAATTAATAATATATGTAATACTTTTTGGTATTACATTGGCTGATAATTTTAGTAATTTAGGACCAATTTGGTCAAGTACCGAGGATTTGGATATATCTAGGCTGAGAAGCATTTTACGAGTTTGTTCTTCTGTTATGAGAGGAATGTTAAAGTACATTTTGTCTGGAACAGTGCGATTTACAAATTGCTTTATTTTTGTAAAATCTGAGTTTGAAATAGGTTCTTTTAAATTTGCAGCTATATTTACAAAAAAAATATTAAACTCATTTGCCATCTCAAAATTATCTGTTATCTCTTCACTGTTTTTATTGATCTGATTTACAGAATTTCCTTTTTGAGAAGTTTTTGTGGATGCACCGTGCTCTTTAAATATTTTTCATATTGACTTTGGATCTGATTTGCCTTCTTCAATTTTTCTTTCATAAGAGGACTTCTTAGATTCTTTAATCAAATTACATACTTTATTTCTTAAAATTCTGTAATTTTGAGCATCATTTTTTGCTTTACATTTATCTCTTTCCTTTATTGCATCTAAAATATCAGAATTAAGCCAATCAGGTTGTTGGAGCTTTGTAACCCCATGTATTCTAAGCGGCACATGCTTATCAATAACACTTGAAAAATTAGTCACCCAGGTGTTAAGTAAGTCATTTGCATCTGTATAACTTTCATGTGTGCTCCATGATATGCTTTTAAGATCGTTAATAAAGTTTTCCTCAACAAAAGATTTAAAAGACCGATACTTAATAGATTGGTGAGTATTTGTTTTATCTTTAAAATTTAATTTACGAGTACAGAAAATTGGATAGTGGTCACTAACGCCAATTTTTTTGTACTTTTACACATATAATATTTTCTTCAAAATTAGTATAAACATGATCTATGGGAGTTTTTGAATTTGGACATTCTCTTGTTGGTTCTTTTACCATTTGAACAAGTCCTAATGATGAAATATAATTAGACCATTCTATATTTATCTGTGGATTAAGTAAATCACGATTTATATCTCCTAGAATAATTAATTCTTTTTCCTCTAACAGAACTTTTTCTAAGTGCTCATCAAAATATTCTTTCCATATTACTCTAGACTCGGGGTGTCTGTATATCGAGCCAATAAGAAATGGTTTACTTTTATTTGGCTTAATCTCAATCCATATAATTTCTATATTATCATCTTCTAAATCGGTTCTTCTAGTACAATTTACGCCATTTTTAACATAAATAATCAAACCACCACCTCCGTTTACTATTCTATCCCTTCGAAATGGAACTTGAAAACCATCAGAATATAGAATGATTCAGTTTTATGGTCACTAGTAAATTTTGTCTCACTGATTCCAAGCACGTCAATTTCATTTAAAGGGGAAGTTAACATTAATTTAATTTGGTCAATTTTTGTAGATAATCCCTGTATGTTAATGTGACCAATATAAAACCCTTTTTATTTAGACATAGATCAGTTAAGTATGCAACTTTTGGTAATTGTTTGTTTGTTTGACTTCTTTTTATTGAATGTGGCAGTGAAAGCACACTGTTATTGTTCTCATGTTCACACGTACATATGCAAGAATCACAATTTTCACATATCGTGTCCAAAACACTGAAACGATTTTCTGCGTGTCTGTGATAGTTGGCATCATTGCCGTGCCCCTATACAAAATTCCAACATACGTCCTGTTTGTGAATTATGAGACCACATGCCCAACATTTGACTGGTTGCCGATGTCTGCATTCATCTGTGTTGAGGCTAGTTTCATTCCAGTTTAAGCACTTTCTGGGTTGAAAATATCTCTTGCATTTGCGAAGTTACCTGTTGGGCCAAATTGTTGAACTGGTTTTCCGGCAAAAGTGCACTTGGCGAGGTCATGCACAATTTCAACTGTTTCATTTATAGTCGCTAGTACCCGCTTGGTTCCTGGTTTGGACGGGTGAATGTGATCCCTTTCCTTCAGGAAACGGGTTAATAATTTTCCATTTTTATCTATTGTGAAAGGAACGGTAGTTGTCAACATAGTCAGTTTTGTGATGAACTGACAATTAAGCGCGCAATTATCATGTTTACTGCGTGAACGTCAACATCGCCTCTAGGTGCAAGTTTTGACAGAACTATTTTGCAGTTTTCATTTCCAGCCTTGATGAGGGCAATAAGCTGGTCATACTGCTCTTCAATTAGTTCAGTATCAGCGTTTCTTGAGATATACAGTACAACTGTATCAAATTGTTGCAGATCATATAGGTGTATGTCTGTTATAAGTGTTTTGATTGTTGCTCCCGATACAGAGTGCTTATGGACATTATGTTTTAGTCCCTTGGAATTGACACCATGCAGTATAGAGTCGCCCATTATCAAAATCTTCTTGTGGTTACTTGATTTCTGTGTATTGCGAACAGGTGACTTTTGCGCCGCAGGTGGTCTCTGTGGTGTATGCAAGGATGTGTCTGATAAAACAGAGTCTTCACTGATGGAGTGTCTCGGACTGATCACCACTTCAATCTCCTGCTGGGATGTAGCCTTTGATGGCTGGGAAGTTGTTTGTTGTCCAGTATGGCAGTTTTCTGCATGCTGTGAGTGAGACAGCCGATCTGTTGGTTCAACCTGTGATCTGGTGCCCCTGCTGAGAGCAGCAGCATATGTTTGCTGCTGTTTTATGGTGTCCATTTCCTGACGTAGCATCTCAGTTTCTCCCTTCAAATCACTAACTGATTCACACATGACATGAATTAATTCCTCATTTACTACTGTTGATGATGGCAATGTCACACTGGGGGTACTAGATCCATTTGGTGTTACCATGGAGAGTTTGTCCTGAGTAGTTGTTAGATATTTCATCTGGGCAATTTCTGTCAAATTTGTATTTGTAATATTAACACATTTCTCCATTAAATGCCCCATTTTTAATTTGAAATTGTTCTCCGTCCATGTTTGGTGAGCGGGTCCTGATACCTATAGCGCGCGACTGTCTAAATCTAGACCAACCAAGCATCGGACGTTCTTCACTCTGGTGGTTATTTTATAGACATCTATGTCATCAGGCAAGTTAACATCTGACTTGACTTTTGCTGTGAAAAGATTGAACAGCACACCTGACAGAAAAGTAATGTGTGTCCTTGTATCGTCCTGTTTTACCCTGTAGAAGATCCCATCATATTGATCGCCTGTATTTATTTGATGTTCTACTGAACTCTCAGTCTGAGAACATTTACTATTTTCCATTCCATGTGTACTGATTTCATCTAGTGTTGAACGAAGTGTAGAGGTTTCCATTTTCTAAGAAAACGTGTTAATAGTTTCTCGCTTTTTATTGTGAAATAAATGGTAGCAGAAATATTAAAATGCCTTTAGAATTAGAAGCACAGAGTATCCATATAACACTACTGGTAATATAAACAGTGGGGTGTCCAAACAGTGTGTGTAGATCCAACTTTTCTCAATATAACTATGATTAAGTCACTTTGTCACATAAAACAAATATTTATTTTAAATCCAAGTGTGCCCAATAGTATATTTTTTATATCCAAACATATGCTATTGTAAACACTAATTTGCTAATTTGCTACACTGGTACAGAGCTCTCATAAACACGTCTTATCACTATGGTAGATAAGGAATTGACGAATGGGTTTTATGTTTGCAGTGTTGCATACTTTGGTAAGCCTTATAAAATGGATTGTTTTCAATGCGTGATATTGGTTGACTGTGTTCTGTGAATGCTATATGCATTTTTTGTTCGACTAATACCTACTTTACGTGTATATTTCCAAACCTCTAACGGTTTTGGCAATAAGGTTTTCAAAAACAGAGAATATAATCTATAATATATTTTCCTATTTCTAGCCGTGGTAGCCATCTTGGATTTTTTAGGAAGATAAATATTAGTATATACTAAATAACCATTGTGAGGAATCTCTCAGTGAAATTTGGAGAAACACGTGTTTTTCCTAAATAAATGTACCTATTGTGGTTCTAGATGAGTAACGATCTAGAGCTTCTTTTTTTTAGCAGTAGTTTAATCTAATTTGATGATGCTTTGTTTGACTCAAAGATTTAATGAAGACCTAGATAATAATCAACAGTCTCGGTGTACAAAGTGTTCGAGTGACATGTTTTTAGTATCACACCGAGACTGTTGATTATTCTTTTTACGAGTATAAAAACCTATCAGTGATTTTTAAGTATATTTAATTGAAAATACTCCCCCGGCACACCTCGCACCCCCCACGCAAGGTGCTCTCGAGTATTCAAATACTTGGAAGCAATAGCAATCTACAGTACCATTAAATACAAAAATATTAAGAAAAGTAGTTCCGGCAAAGTGATATCGTCACACCAGTGACGATATAGAAAAATTATATTGTCACTGGTGTGACGATATCACTTTTGTCTGATACTAAAAACATGTAACTGTGAAATCCTTATAAATCACTGACAGGTATATATTAAAGAAACGTATCTGGAGGCGGTTATCTCGGGGTGATGATGACACCAAGGCCGTTTACCATACATGGCAGGTTGATAAACATTTAACGCAAAGAAAAGCACAGCACATGACAGTAAAATCATATAAAAAGATCATACGATGGTCGAGTATAAATGTTACACTTTGTATTACCACGCGTTCGTCAAAAAGCTTGGGTCTACCATCTCGTGAAGTAGTTTATTATAATCGAACGCAGCAGTTAAATAATCTCTATGTCTATATCAAACTGCTTTATAGTTTCAACGGACATATTGTAATAACTGGTTTTCTCCTTTGACTCAGTGAGCGACAACACATAAAATAAGACCTAAAGCACTACCTGATAATATTAATAATACTAATTAATGTCCAAAAGAAAAACAAAACATTAAATATATGAATGCAGATATATACCTATAAATGCAATCGGTTTGATGATATAAGTACGCGTTAAAAACGCATGTACACATAAGTTATTAAACGTGTATTATAAATAATGCAATTGAAACAATCATTCTAGAAATAATTTATATTATATAATAAAAACAAGAATAAAAAAATTCTAGACACCTACCATAGTTGCTGCACTTGATACTGTAGTAGCACCTGTCGTCAAAATTTCTGAGAAGGCTGACGCAAGACTGATACCGCTGATACCGACATTATTTCTTTCAAAGTATGTGAAATGTTTTCCACCGGTTTCTGTTGCTATTTGCTCAAGCCTGGGATCGGCTACTTGGGAAATTGCAATTGTGTGTACCACAATATTACCATCTTTTGCTGCTTTCTTGCCCGAAACAAATTCTGTTTCATCCCCGTCTTGTCCGTCTGAAACAACTATTATCTGTCCATTTGCTGTGGAAGTCGTTAACTTACGTTTCAGAACCTGTTTAAATATAGTGTCGATAATTGATGTGATTATACCAAGAGGCACAAGGGGAAACGAGAGCGCTCTTATGGGTAACAGAAATATTATAGCAATTAAGAAAAGTCGGCATAATTATGTACTGTCAATTAGATGAAAAATAACCAATTGTAACAGATATCTGCTAGGCCATAATAAGAAGAATCGTTCTCTGTATATTTGCCTCGATGTTCAAGTCATATTCCGCTATGTATAAAACGTCTTTCAAATTAAAGTCTCCTACCAAATGTGTGAATCGCATACACCTCAAACTCAGTGCGCAACACACCATTTACACACATATCATGTCCCATCTCAGAGTTTGACCGTACAAATAAAACACCACGTTTGGTAATAGGACACCGTCTAGTGATACACACTTCAGTGTGTCAATTTGAGATATACAGCCTTTTAGTAAAGTTAATGCATTAACAAACTGAAGTACAATTATTTTGACAGCGTAATGGGTAACAACAACTTTAGTAAACGGTGTCTGATTAAACCAAAGTTTATCTGAAGGTTTGTTAAATGATCTCAAATTGTGTTGGCAATAAGTAAAATTGACGCGTGACGGCGATATCGCTCTTGATTATGGCAAAATAAGGAAACTTCAGTTCGTTTAAATATATATATATACCTTTATTAAAACGATATCTCTATAACGATTCTTACATTTATTGTAAATGTGAAGGTTCTATATGTATACTACAAAATAAAGATATTTGTGCTTTACAAATGCGGTGTATGTCTACGATATTAATACAATTTGAATATAATCCGAGTAATTATATATTTGATTTGCTTAGAATTTATTGCTACAACTTAACTATACTACCATTTTTTTGAAAACGATGCAAACAGTCATAAATATAAACAAGAGACCCAAGAGGGCCTGAATCACCCTACTTGCTGATACTGGCTTTACTGACTGTACACAGCAGGTTCAAGTGAAAAACAAAGCTTCCATGCTCTAAACAAGCACTCACCTGATGATCTTCACAAATTTGAAAAAAATATCAAACACGCTTATTATCTTATAACATAATTAGATTATGCAGTCGTTGTAGTAGGCACAAGTAGGCGGACTCTAAAACCTCATGTAGGATCACAGTTAGCCATGTGGGAAAATACTCGAGAAAAACGCCACATGGCATAGTGCGAATCTAACTAAACAAACAACATTTACGAATAAAA
Organism: Cyrtodaria siliqua; assembly: GCA_037043455.1. NCBI lineage: Eukaryota > Metazoa > Mollusca > Bivalvia > Adapedonta > Hiatellidae > Cyrtodaria > Cyrtodaria siliqua. The sequence continues at coordinate 26,908 of JAWPHD010018160.1, read as the reverse complement.
TAAATCTGTATAATCAAACAAAACAATTAAATTACCAAGAAAGTACTTTTTATTCATTCTACTATTGCAAATTCTGTAATTTACCATAGTTTTGAATAGGTTTTCAGATTTCCACCTAGAAAAGAAATTTCTCAGATTTTGGCTATTTAATTGTATTATACGAAATAACGAACCATTTTCATGTTTATATATATAGCTTTATCAAATTGTTTTATTTTGTTAATTTAATAAGAGTTTTTGCAACCATTATCTCAAAATTAACAAAGTACTGCTGCACTTTGCCATATGAAAAGTACACATGTAGCACTGCGCTACACTTTGCGATGCAGTATGCCATTCTGCAGCCATATAAATGGCATACTATTAGTAGTAGTAGTAGTAATTGTACGACTAGTGGTGTGGTGGAACTAGTGACAGGAGTAGTTTTATAGTAGTAGTAGTAGCAGTTGTAGTAGTAGAAGAAGGGGAAGTAGTTGCAGCAACAACATATGTAGTGATAGTTCAACATGTAGTTCGGGTGTACGAATGAGGCTACAAGTTCACATTCACTGCCGTCATTATCCGTCATTCTTCGAGCGTAACGAAAATAACTACTTACGGCTGTATGTCATCCCAATAATAGTAATATACGCAATGAAAGATTTTAAAGGCTTACCTCAACAGCAGTCGTTATCCCACATCCAATACAAGTTCCTCCGTTAGCAGTTGTAGGCAAAGCATCGATAAGATCAGATCGAATTTGCTGGGAAGTAACCTGTGTCATCTGTTTACTTACGGAAGGGGCATGGTTAAACCACACAACGCCCACCCAACTTCCGTTACTTAATACGTCTTGTATGATGTATTTACACGTTTCGTAGAGAGTATTTATTCTCTGATGATTCTATAAATTTATGTGAAAAATTGGTATGGATTTGTGATAAACTGGAGGAAGGTATCACTTTGACAATGTTATTACAATCGGTGATATAATAGTTTTATCTTTTTATAACATCAGATACTTTATCATCTGTAATATTACCGGTATTTACTATAGGTAATGTATTCGTGATATATATATCTTTGATGTCATTGATAAGTTAAGGATTATTAAAACGATATCTCTATAACGATTCTTACATTATTGTAAATGTGAAGGTTCTATATGTATATACAAAATGAAGATGTTTATGCTTTACCAAATGCGGCGTATGTTTACGATATTAATACAATATAATCTGAGTAATTATATATTTGATTTGCATGGAATATATTGCTACAACTTAACTATACTACATTTTTACTTAAAACGATACAAACAGTCATGGATATAAACAAGAGGCCCAAGCGGGCCTGAATCGTTCTACTGGCTTTACTGGCTGTACACATCTGGTGGAATTCAAGTGAAACCAAAACTTTCATGCTCTAAACAAGCACTCACCTTAAAATATCAAAAACTCTTATAATCTTATAACATAATGAGATGATGCAGTTGATGGCGCGCCATCGCAAATTCCCAAGCCCGCTTTAAAGTGTTCAGGCTTCAGCGGCTTTCACGTTATGATCCAGGAAATATGTCCAAAAGGGTCGGTATGGACCCAGGAATCAATGCTGGGTGGATGGTTGTATCCATCTGGCATGCCCAGTAAGTGTATATATATGGCTATATGATGGCTATCTCAACAGTTTCCAAGTTATGACACCCCAGGGTCACCAGGTGAGCAATCTGGATAGAAGATCATAGGCGTATTGTAAATGCAAAGTACTAAACCTCTGGCTCTTGTAGTTTTTAGAGAAGAATATTTTTTTGAAGATTGATTCTTCTATATAACTCCGATGTAAAACTTTAACGCCCGGGTGGGACCAGATTTTATCCCAGGTTCACCTTTTGAACAGACCTAGTAGAGGAAATAAAGTTGATGTAACATGCAATATATGAGAACTATATGCCTTGTGGTTTCGGAGTAGAAATGCACCACTGTCTTTGATACTTTTCTGAGTCAGTCCCAACCACCCGTGTCACCCGTGACCTCTCTTGTGAAATGCCGGCTTGAATACCGTCATCCGAATGGCTCAACATTTCGTACTATTGTCATTTTAAATATTGACCTTTACTCAACCCGGAGCTAGGGTGTGAACAGTAGAAAGCATTTTCACTACCATATATGAACAGTCTCAGTCAAACTGAGACTGCAATATGTTTTGTATTTATCGTGTTCGGTGATTTCCACATGTCTCCTTTTATCGTGTTTATATACTGTTTCACAGTAGATTTAAAGACTAATCGATTCTCCATGGAATAGGATTTAAACTACACCGTGTTTAATATAAAGGTGTTGTGAATTAAATAATAATAGTTTAGGCATGGATCAAAAGAAAATATATTTAGAAAATGTATTGAGATACAAAATATCTCTGAGTTGTATCGTCATGATTGAATTATTCTAGTTGTTTAATATAGAGTTGCATTTGTGTGTGCATTGTTTAAGAATTAGTCGTGTTTTTTGAGTTGTTAAAATGTGTTAAAATATGTAAAATATTGATGGGGGTGGGGAAATGTTGTTAAACGTTTATAAATCCTCAGAAAGCATTGCAAGTAATGTAAAAATGTCAAAATTATATTATTACTAACCACATGTTATTATTCTGGAAATCATAAATACCAGCTAGAAGCCATTATATGACGATTGAACTATGAGAAAATACCATTAAGCTTCCCATTGGAGAGAAATGATGTTACATATCTATACGACGGCTGTTTGAATATTACGTGGACATTATTAATAGATAATACACTTTTATGAATCAACTAAATTAAATTATATGGCAATAAAGGTCTTCATTTTCACTTTAATATAAGTAAATATTATAAAATTATTTGAAAAAGATTTCAAGAAATACGAGTTTTACAACCTCACTGTAGCCTCCACGGAGCGCGTCATTTGTGTACTCTGACCATCAACAACATAACGTTATCAATGATGAAACATGTTATAAATAGTAAACTTAATTGCTATTAAATTAGATTATTGTATTATTCATGGTTTACATTTAAATAAATATTTTACAGCATTGTTGAATAATCATGTTTTATAAGTATATTACAACTTCGGAAAGAGATCATATGTATTCGATCGAGTGTGGCATACATATTCAAATACAAATAGCACATTTTAGTGCTCCGTGATTTTTTCTGACGTCGTCAATTTCAACTTAAAAGCACGAAAGAGTGCCTCTACTTACTTATATTCATAGTTATTCTTGTGCAATTTTATAAAAGTGTAATTTTGGAATACCAGTGACAATGCTACTTTAATTTTGTGTATTGTCCCTGACGAATCATCTTTCATTTATCCATTCCCGAAATGCAGTTATAAAATAATGACGTCTCATTTTGGACTGCTCCTTAGATGGGTTTCTCGTCCTATTAGATCATTCATTGCAACGTAACAAGACATGATATCGAATTTCTGTTTAAATCAATCGATTTCTTTTCAGTTTGATTATAGAGTAAATGAATCTAAAAGGTTTACGTCAAAAAATGAATGCGATATCGAAAAAGTTCACGTATTATTTGAACAGCCCTCGTATATATATAAATACGAACTTTTGAACAAACATACATCCATACTACCCGATACATCTAATACAAACACAATATAAGCTGATGTCTCTTGTATCAACACGAACTGTGGTGTAGTGTCTATTGCAGTCGTTAAAGATGGATTCGCACCTACAAATACCAGTTGATTGCAATGAATATTTTACACTTAATATATTGAATATCTGGGGAAATTATATGTGGACCTAAATAACAAATAAAATAAAGCTGACAATATACTACCTTACTAGTAATCTAATTAGGACTTGTGTATGATATGTGTAGATGACACAATTTTGAACCGGATTGGAGAATATCACACTATCGCTAAGGCATTTAAGTACTCGGAACTCAGAAGGAAACCCTATTATAAAATTAATTTACTTAAAAATCTTTAAAAAAAAAAATCGTCCCATTTCTAAATCACCTCAGTCAGAAATACGCAAATAGACACACTTTAATTTATTATTTTTTCATTTACGTACATGAAGAATATGAATAAAGAAGTAATGCGCCAAAACTGCATATACCATATATCGAAATACCAGCTCCACTAGAGATAATCCGGTACGCATAAGAATCAGTCATCGTGTCCTGTGCAAGTCAAAGTCAGTATATATAATAAAAAATGCATCACAGTACAATTGTCTCTTTCACTGTAAAATAGCTGATGGATTTAGATATTTCAAGAGATCGCGTGCCATTTACTTTTGTATGTTTATAAAATAGTTATCTTCTGTTTTCCTAAAACAAAATTAGTTTATTTAAAAAATCGGTTTGATAGACATCGTGTGACTAACTTTGGTAAACAAACCCGACACTCTGTTCTAAACTCGTAACGACATTTCTTCTGGTAGAAAAGCGTTAAGGGAAGGCGATCCCATTCAATGCACATTCGCAAGCACTTAAGCCTTATTTTGTAGCCTAAATGCCATAATAGCTGCTTTGAAAATAAATGTTCTTATAGGTGTAGAACACCCATTGCAGCATAGGTAGTGTCGACCGGGCGGCCAGTTAATAATAATACTTTCATTTTGTAAAATAATTATTGGCATTTTAATAATTTTCGGTTTATATCAGTGTTGATCTTTTTATGACTTACTTCACGCAATGTCATGATAAAATTGTGAGTTACGAATTATGAAAATGAGAGTATGAATACACCGATTTGGCGTTCTTAATTGTTATGTTTTTAAATGATGCATATATTCTCATGAGACAGGTTCTTTCTTAGAAGATATATGACCCCTCCTCACGGCCCGGGGTATGAAAAACATTAGCCAACTTAAAGTTAGCCAGAAGCCCTTCGCTCTTCACGCTCTTTAAACTAGCCTTTTGTTTTTCATCGTTCTTAGAAAGATCGAAATATCGAATTCAATCCTTAAATAGATGCAAATGTTCACTTCGAATAATGATCGCTCAGAAAGCGATATATATCGATATATTAAATGTACAGCTTCACATATTCGAACTGTGGTGTAGTGTCTATTGCAGTCGTTAAAGATGGATTCGCACCTACAAATACCATTTGATTGCAATGAATATTTTAAACACTGAAATTTAACTTAATATATTGAATATCTGGGGAAATTATATGTGGACCTAAATAACAAATAAAATAAAGTTGACAATATACTACCTTACTAGTAATCTAATTAGGACTTGTGTATGATATGTGTAGATGACACAATTGTGAACCGGATTGGAGAATATCACACTATCGCTAAGGCATTTAAGTACTCGGAATTCAGAAGGAAACCCTATTATAAAATTAATTTACTTTAAAATCTTTAAAAAAAAATTCGTCCCGTTTCTAAATCACCTCAGTCAGAAATACGCAAATTAACGGACACACTTTAATTTATTGTTTTTTCATTTATGTACATAAAGAATATGGATAAAGAAGTAATGCGCCAAAACTGCATATACCATATATCGAAATACCAGCTCCACTAGAGATAATCCGGTACGCATAAGAATCAGTCATCGTGTCCTGTGCAAGTCAAAGTCAGTATATATAATAAAAAATACATATTCGCTTTATCGTCCGGTGAATTCGTTCGTATGTATATACACTGTACACTTTCGCAATTTTTGCCATCTCTACCGTTGTATACTCACATATTACTGCTATATTGTTTTACTTATCAAAGAAATATTATAACCTCCATAGAAATCGGTGTGTTCTCTCATAACTTCCCAAGCGCTTTTTGATTTACAAAAAATGTTTTGAAAATTTGGCGCCATTCCATTATGACGTAGGTCTTCATCTACAGACGAATCGTCTTTGTCGCAAAATGATGATAACTGAAATAGTTGAATGAATGTATCAGTGTCATAAAGGAGAAAAAGATTCTTTAGATACCACAGCATTCAAACACAATGCCATGGAGAGAAAAAACGTTCAGTCCATTTACATGTTATTAGGTAGTGTCCTTACTGTGGTTATTTTAATTCTTTTAGTGATATCATACATAATTTCATGACCGTTTGTGTTTATGATGACACGTTCCATGCTTCTAAATAACATTGTACGTGTTATTTATTTTTTTGCGTGTTACTGCTTGGCTGTGTTTTGTTAAAGCTACAATTCCTATACCTTCTTTTACTATCGGTCAATTGTATATTATTGTGTGCAAGCAAGATGTCAGTTGCTTTTTATTTAAACGGAGTATTTGAAACACTGCAAGCCAGACGTTTCCATAATATTCTTTGATTTTAGATTCAACGAGTTTTCCTTGGAAGATCGTTGAAGGATGTGAAACTATCAGATTATAGGACAATATCATTTGGACAACAGAAACATCCATGAACAGATACAGAATAGAAACTCTCGTGTAAACGTGTGTTAGCGTTTTTTCCCCGTTCAACATAGCAGTAAATTCGTCTACAGTCTAGGCGGGGTAGTTTCAAAGTCGAACTGGCTCGATTAGTTATAGCATGAATAAAAATAAGAAGTCCATGACCTTGAAACACTCTGCTGAAGATCTGAACATCTAGATCTTGGAACGGTATCATAACGTTTTATATGTTTGTCATTATTTGAAGGGGCGGTGTATGTTTATCATTGAACAATACAAGCTTTTGTATGGCCATGTTTGGAGAAGGCATGTTTGAAGTCCAAGCAACCCTTATAGTTGTCAGAGTAAATTCATATTATTTTTCATATTTCTCAAATGAAAATCATTTTTGTAACACGAGTAACATTACTGTAAAGTTTCTTGAAAATCCTAGTAGTTTCAGAGGAGTAGTTGCCAGAAGTATTTCCTATAAAACTCTGTGTAAAAAAAAAATGACTGCTGGTGTCAAATAACAAAAATGTGTTTAGGACCAATTTCACGCTATGCCAACCATTTTGGTAAAGGTACCAAATCAATAACACATTTTAACCACAAACGTGTATCTGTAAAATATGTATTTAGCTGTGGTGGCCATCTTGAATTTCAGGCCGACCTAAAGTTTACTTAGGACCAACTTGACATCAAGAGCAGCATTCCTGTAAAGTTTCATGAAAATCCATCAAGTAGTTTCGGAGTAGTCGCCACACGTTGTTCCTGTATAACTCTATGTAAACAACGATGGCCGCTGGTGGCGATGTTTCACATCGAATTGAAATAAATTTTGGTTAGGACCACCTACATGTCGTGCCAGTCATTTTGGTAAAGGTTCCAAATCAATACCACTTATGGTTTTGAAAAGCAGTCGCCATAAACTTGTATTTCTAAAATCTATGTGGCGGCCATATAGTATTTCCGGCCGACCTGAATTAATGCTAGGATCAACCAGACATCAAGAGCAACATACTTGTAAAGTTTCAGGAAAATCCGTCAAGAAGTATTAGAGGAGTAGTCGCTATAATGTTTTACTATATAACTCTGTAAACAAAGATGGCCGCTGACAGCCATTTTTAACGTCGAATCAAAATGATTTTCAACAAACACCAACATCATGTCATGTTTATCATTTTAGCAAACGGCCCATATCAATATCACTTATAGTTTTCAAGAAGTAGTCGCTACAAACTCGTTGTGTCCCTGAGCAAGACACTTTATCTGCATTGCTTAGTACTGGTTCTACCCAGGAAGACATCGAGAGTGATTCAAATAAGTTCAAAGAGCTTTCGTTACAATCGATGTAAAACAAAGTTATCTTTAGCGGCCATCTTGGATTTCACATCTTCGTGAATTTTTGCTTTGATCAACTAGACATTATGGGTCACATTCGTGTAAAGTTTCATGAAAATCCATTCATTAGTTTTGGAGGAATAGTCGCTACAATAAAATGTTTACGGATAGACGGACGGACAAATAGACGGACAGACGGACGGATGATCTGTGATCAGTAGAACTAATGACGTACTTCGTTTGGTCACAATCTAATTTTCATGATAAAAAGAAAGAAAGAAAGAAAGAAAGAAAGAAAGAAAGAAAGAAGAAAGAAGGAAAGAAAGAAAGAAAAACGCTTTCATTTCTCATGACAAATGTACGTTATCACAACTAAATACAATTGAAAATACAACACTTACTGATATAAAGAGCATTTAAATGTGTTAAGCATACCTTCTCAATATATTGATATCCCATTAAACTGGCTTTGACATCCTGATATATATCCACGCAGAAGTAACAGTCTGAAGAAAGCTCATTCTTTGCGTTGCTGGTGTCGCAAAGCGAAGATGATTGACAGGATCGGCCTAGACCCACATTGCCTTGAATGGCCTCTGTACACCTTTATAAATAATAAATTGGTAAGTTTGTTATATTCTTTATAGTTTGCAGATGTCGGTTTCATGTAAACATACATAATTGTACCTAACAACTTAAGCAGTAAAACAAACTAATGTTTTCAAACGAGGTCCGTCCAGTTGTTGTCATATATTCAAATGCTGAATAACCGTAACAAGAATAAAACAAAATCACCCGACAAACAGGCAGTGATAAACATCTGAATGACTGAAGGTAAACAACATTTATGATGTTTAATTTGACAGATATGTTAGCAGTACAGAACCTCTTGTTTTTTGCCTACGTCTATCAAACAATGTAGCAGCGCATTCTAACATGACGAAGGAAAGTAGAACATTAGAAATGTCCGCAATTTTTGATATTCTAAACACATAATTTAAAGATTGTGACAAGTTAACATGATTAAATGTTCAGTTCCTCTTAAAGTTTTTTATTTTTACATGTGTCGACTTTTATGAACAGTAAGTGCGGGACATACCGAGATATTTTGAACTCTCAGAGATGCCATTTTTAAAGTAGGTGACATTACTCGTGATGTTTTCTTTTAATTAAATACACGGAGATATTCACAGTATGTTGTTTTAGCTCACATACAAGTTTGTATTATGTGAAATATGCTACATGTCACGAAACGTGTTATGCCAATATTGGGCGCGGCTCCAAATAGCGGGCTACTGGCAACAAATACATATATCATGGCAGCCCTTAACATGTTTCATAAAAGAGGCTATGGCCCATAAGCCTAATACCCTTAAAGAAGCCCCAATATGCTTAAACAAAAGATGAAGCCCCAATAGGCTTAAACAAATTAGGGCATGGCCCAACAGCCTTATACCCTTAGTGAAGCCCCAAAAGCTTAAATAAAATGTTTATTCAAAACATTAATTCTAAAGTAAAATGTTTCTTCATTTAATCACTTGAAAGTTATTTCTTTTCTAAAGTTAACAATAATGTGCACGACCGAACTAGGCATGATGCACCAACAAAAAGCCCCAAAAGGCTTTATATTACATGCTGTAATCCCGACCCTGGGGAACAGAGGTCAGTATTATATTAAAACTTACTAATTATAAAAATATTTATTGTCATTAAATTTGATTTCTCTGAGTTGAAGGATTCGCTGACGGCCATATGGCAGCGATCAAAATGAATCAAAATGAAATTTTGATAATGCCACCGCCAAAAGAAAATAATTTTTAATTTTGGCAAAAGCAAATCCCTCACAGCCAAAGAAAATTGGATATATCATTGTACTCTGGATATAACGAGTAGGATAAGTAATAGTGGGCGCCTCGTAACAAATGCAAAGGGTAGGTAAAAATTTCACTATTCAAGTAGATGTGGTGGTTGTGGCATCTGAGGTGTGATTTTAGACCCACCTCCATATTGAACTCAAATGGGAAAAATACTCTCCCCCCCCCCCCCCCCCCCCCCCCCCCACCACACAAAATATTTGGGGTGGTGTTGTGAGGTGCGTCCTACATTCATTCGCATATATACGGCATGTCGGTAATAAACATGTTCTATCAGTTTGTTTATTTATTGTCGCCGTCGATCCACCTCTGTCAACAGTCAACATGCATGTTGATATGATATTGTGGGGTACCTGGGAATTCCGAAATTTGGGGGTCCAAATAACTTTTCTTCTATCAAGACATAATCGAATAAATGTAGGACGCACCTCACAACACCACCCCAAATATTTAGTGGAGCGCTGTGGTCTAGTGGTAGAGCGTTGGACCCATGATCCAAAGTCGTGGGTTCGATTCCCGTCATTGCCATATGCGTTGTGTCCCTGAGCAAGACACTTTATCTGCATTGCTTAGTACTGGTTCTACCCAGGAAGACATCGAGAGTGATTCAAATAAGTTCAAAGAGCTTTCGTTACAATCGATGTAAAACAAATAAGTTTAAACTAAGACATAATTGTTACTCGAAATATTTTTCTTGAAGTTGATTCTAGTACTATTATTAAACATCAACAAGGAAATTGGGAGGTTTTTTATATATATTAAGAAATAGTTATTAAGTTGTATACCAACACTGGGGCAAAGATCCACATTGTTTTGACTCCTTGCAAATGTGCGACCCCAGGATCACAAAGTAAAAATAATTTATTAACTGAACCAATGAAACACGTTTCAAAATAAAATACCAATGCTTAATACAATACATTGTTTTCTACAAATACTACAGTTCAAATACACTTCAACGGAAAGAGTAAAAAATGCGCTTCTAATATCAAAATATGATTTCATATAAAAACATACAAAACAAATTAATATAAGCAATCGATTATGACAGAGATTTAAATGAACCTTAAGACAGTGTTGTATTATTTTTTAATTGAACGAGGCTATCCGCATAACGGTCTTATCTACTGTTAACATTACTGATGTGATATTCGTTTGTACAAAATGCATTGTATGTAAATACTCTCCGGCCTATACAACTATTTTTTCCGCTCGAGTATTGCTTTGCATATTATAATATATTTTTATCAAACAGGAAGGGATGAAAAGTTCAGGATTGTTTCATGTTTTACACTGATTTCTTGTTTATTATTTCAGATTTGTAACCTGTGGTTATGTGACAGAATCCCACAAACTATATTACATTTAGCATTTATTTTATTTCTCAAAATCTTTTGGTAGAGCGATACAGGCCCCGATTATCCTTTGGTTTATTTACCTGACAGGTTTCCATTTCCCATTTTGTTGATAAAAGTTTTGGCGTTGTTTACTACCGGTTGAGATTGGTATTGTAGGATATTCGTCAAATAAACCCCAACGCAGGTGTCCCCATTCATGCACTATCACGTTTGCTGAAAACAAAGTACATAGTTTTCGCAATCTCGTTAAATAGGTGTAAATCAAACCAAAATATTTTCTGATGAACGTTTACAAATCGTACTAAAGTGCAGTTATTTTAATTGCCTTTCGTTTGCTAAAACAGTTCATTCATTGGCGAATTTATGAGTTAAAATTTAAACATTAGTGTTTAGATTTTACTTCTGCTAAAAGAAAATGTCGATAAAAAAAACAATAAAACAACGAAGTCATATATTAGAAAATAAATTAAATGAATTATTCTAAGTTCAAAATCAGTAAAAAGTGGAATATGACGAAAACAAAGCAAACATTTGTTCAGTTTAGAGAAGAAACGGTGTGAACGTAAAGTTACTGCAAAATTAAATATAGACGAAAAAGCAATTATAAAAACCGTGGATGTGTTAAATGTATAAAAACGCTTTAAGTGTCAGTTATATTTAAAAACAATCACAACATCATCCAAACATTAACTTTTTCAAGTCAATGAATATATATTAAAAGAAAAAGAACAAAAAACTGAGAGGGTCCTCTCACCGAATATAAATCATTAATTTTTTTTAATTAATGAAAATCTAAAGAGCCCGGGATCCGATTGGTATAACCACCAAGTTCTACAAAATATGTTGACCGATATAAAGTCCTTCCTAGTCAGTAACTTACTTTACCAATCATGTTACTTCGTATTTTTGACTGATTTACAAAAACAAAGTTTTATTACATTAATTCCGAAATCCGAAAAGATACAACCAATCTCGGGAACTGGCTTCCGATAAAATATAAATAACACCGACCACACACTCGCTACATAATCACAGCAAATAGTCAAACTATAGTTGCCTTTCATAATAAGCAACTTTCAAACAGGGTTCGTAAAAGGACGATATATATGTCTTACATCATGTTGATGAAGAAAACCTAGCCGCACTGACGTTCTTCTTAGATTTCTAAAAAGGCGTTCGATAGTCCTTAATAAACACTTTAAAATATTTCATCTTCGATGAATCCTTTATTAGGTGGGTAGACGTCTTCTACAAAGACGCAGATAGTAGTATCATTAACAATGGCCATATGACTGATGTTTCTTTCACATTTAGAGAGGCGTTCATCGCGGATGCCCGCTCTCTCCATATTTATTCAAAACATGTACACTGAACAAAATTTCTAAGTATCAACTTTTGTATCTTACCTAATGTTCTTATTTTAAATATATCTATAATAAGTATTTTGTTTTGTGACCCATAGTTTGTAAAACATTTACTTTTTGTTTAAATTGTTACATCTTCTGAGAGTTACCCTCCCTCTATATGAAAACATGAAATGTACTGAAAAAACACATACCATGAGTCAAAGATCGCTTAAAGGTATAACATTCTTAAAATTGATATGAAGTAATAGAAAAAAACATAAAAATTTGACCAATTTATCGCAGATTTTCCGTCTATAAAAAAATGAAATATGGATAATCTTAAATTACCTCCCTTTAAATTGAATATTGTTTGAAATTCAAGTAATTGTAAATGAGCGTTAACATCAAATATTTCGAAAATTTCTTTTGCAAACGCATTTATAGTGGTAATCCTAGTTAAACATGATGTCAAAATAATTCTAACTGGCATATTTTAGTATTAGGAATATCGAAAGCTTCACTAATTCGAAGTACTTAATAAAATCCTATATACCCAGTTGTATAAGTTTTATAACTTATTATTGACATATTCTTAGGTTGGTATTTAGCAATTTTGGTTAGTATCTTGAAATGTTAATATTGTTGACAAATAATTACTACACTTGACGCATTTGGCAACATATCTGAGTTAAAATTCAAAGTATCGAAATGTATTGTTTTAAGAGTAGGGCTCTGACAAGCACTGCCGTTAAATATCTATTACCAAAACATTTTAAAATGTCCTCGGATAGAGCATGAGTGCTTTGAATGGTATTCCATGCAAATAAAATGGAAACTTTGATTTATAATTTAATTCTATAATTGAAAATTTTAAAAATTATTTGAAAAGTTGGTCCCTTAGAAAACTTAAAGTTACTAGGAAAAAAACAGTCACAAAACCACTTGCCTTACCGAAACTTATATATCCACTGACAGTTCTGTCAAATCCACCAACACAAACAATAAAACAGTTAACACATACGGTGTTTAACTTCAGCCGGTTAGAGGTGTTGCACTTTATATTACATGACTGTCATGAACATACTCAATAAAAACGAGCGTGTTGCTTCCAATGCATCCCTTTTTCATTATTTATTTTACATGCACACTAGCCTTTGTTTATTGCTGTGTGACGGCTATAAAACGTCGCCCAGACGCCAAATCAGTACTGTTATTATTTACCGGTCCTTTGGGATCTTCAAGCACATTCTGTGTGGCTTTGAAGTAGACGACCATTTAAGCCGCTGCTAGGGGCGTGAGAGGTGTTGCACCTTATAGTACCTCTCATTAACAGACTCAATAAAACCGAGTCTGCTACTTTTCTCTCTTGTTTGTGTTTGTTGCTTCCAAGGGATTCAATGTTTAGTATGTATTGATATATTCACACTATCGATTGTTTAGTGCTGAGTGGCGGTTGTAAAAGGTCGCCCCGACTACGCATCAGTAAGGTTACTACTTATTGGATCTTCAATATAGATGTAAAAATCGAACAGGAAAGTAGCATTCAAGGACGACAGTCAGCCACAAACACTCACAGAAACAAAGAACAACTTTAAAGATGAACAAAATACCAAATTAGACACCACAAACACAAAAGGGTTGACAATAGGGCCACGACTCGGAACGGTATAAGAAACACAAGTGTTTAAAGAAAAACTGGATCAATGATAACAATATTAATTGGATGACAATATTAATTGGATGTAAGGGGAGACTTTCTACGGTCGCCACACGGCACAAACAACACTATTGTGGCAGTAAATATGGATATAAAAATCAAGCCCATTCTTTGTCGCTTTTAAGTATAATACCACTTAAGCTGGTGCTAGAGGGCGTGAGAGGGTTGTTACTCATTAAAACCGAATCTGATATTTTTTTCTCGTGTTTGTGTTTGTTGCTTCCAAATGATCCCCCTTTTAGTATTTATTTATATGTAACAACAAACCTAATGAAATAAAACTATCAACATTAACGCAAGATCATGAGACGGGTGGGAATAGGATGATTAACACAGAAAAGTGCATTTATTCCCTAAGAAGCTAGTTGGGTTTAACGCTTGTTAGATATACGTGGAAGCATCTATATGTGAATAAACTAGAATAATGTGGTGGAAAACTATTTTTTAATACCTACATACACACACTTTTAAAATACGTGGATAATTTATATGATTTAAGAGTAAAGAAGTTTTATTTGTTCGACAATTTTGCATATATGTACGATGTACCAAGATCAGCATGTCTAATGTACTCGTCCTTCGTATCAAGTTAAAAACAGGATCAATGGTATTTATAAAAATAATCAAAACGGCGCAAGTATTCCAGACAAATTCCAATCAGCAAAATATTCAACCAAGTTTCCCTATAATTGTCAAATAAGAAATAGACCAACCGTTATTGTAAAACAACAATGAAATGGGAAGAATGTTTCCCAAATGAAACATGTGACTGGATTCTTTTATAGAACCCCATTCACACCAACCATCTACAAAAAATCGAACAGGAAGTGTAGTATTCAAGAACCACAATCAACCAAAAAACAAGCATAGAAACAATAATAATTATAAAGATAATTTTATAATGCAAAAATAATTATACCCCCGCTTTCACAAAGTGAAGTGGGGTGATAGAAGAATCACGATTCCCGTCGCGTAACACAACGTTGTCCCGTCGCGTCCCGTCGCGATGCGTCGCGACTCGTAACACATTTTAATACTTGCATATCTCAAACACTTTTGAATTAGTTGTTCACAAATTTCCTATACTCATAACAACTGGTGCCTTTATGTCCCTCTACATCACTCATTGTTGTTTGCCTAATTCATTACAGAATTATGGCCCTTTGTTTCACTTAGACATATCACTCTAATATTGTATAATGTTGTGTGTAATATTTTTTCTCAAACATTTTCAAATTAATTGTTCCCAAACTGCATGTACACATAACAACTGATGTCCTTATGTCCCTCTACATCACCCTTTGTTGATTGCCTAATTTATTACAGAATTATGGCCCTGTCTTTCACATTTTCGAATTGAATGTTCCCAAACTTCATATGCACATAGCAACTGATGACCTTATGTATCTCTACATCATACATTGTTGATGCCTAATTTATTATAGTATTATGGTCCCTTTTTTACTTAGATTTTTCCACTTTATTATGAACTTTATGTAGCTATCACTTTAAAAGTTTTCATGGAGTGTTATTACACTTGACATATAGTTCGCACGTGATGATATGATGTGTCTCTGCATCAACGGTGTTCGATTCTACAATTTGTTTTACAGAAATATGGACCTATATTTTAAATCGATTTTTTTCACATTAAAACATTTACAACTATACTTTAAACATGTATTATTATTAATTTTGCCAATTCTCATCGGCTATATAAAAAAGCGGTATTCACAATCTTCAGTGATAGTTCTAATTTGCATACGTTTTTAAGTGAAACCAATATCAATACTTTTTTCAGCTGAAAGTCAATACTATTTGGATATTTAGATTCCATTATAAACAAGATGTTCTCAATTATATAATTATTTGTACAAAATATTGTGTTTACTCAAATGTGTGAATACCATTCCAAGCTCACAGGACTAAAAGATATGTATATAATAACATTGAAATAGAAAAGAGATTGCTCTAAAACATGATAAATCCTTTTGCAGGAAAACGGAGGTTCTTTTATCAACAAAGCACTTTAATGTCGTCCTGTTCGACTTTTATTAAGTTTTGCTCAACCCGAGGCTACGTGGCGTGAATAGCAAGCATATTTCACTACTCAATCAAACCGAGACTGCAATATTTCATATTTATCGTGTTTCGACCGTTTCCAAAGGTCCACTCTCATACTCTTTTTTATATCTACTTTGCCTGTACCGAAAACACAAACTCTGTTTATTTCCTTTTCCTCTTTATCAACGAGCTTGTTATTTTTTTTTTTTTTTTTTTGTTTGTTTGTGTTCCTTTCTTGTTGGTTTTTTTATTTATTTTTATATTTATCTTTTAATCCTTCTGATTTAAAACATCACCCTTTACGTTGTTTTATTTGATGTTGTGCAGCAATATATAAAAAAAATCAATAGTATTATATACATTAGATACATTAGATATTATATTGATCTAGTTTTTGTATGTATACTATAGCACTGTAAATGATAATTTCCACATTGTATTTTAAATAACATATTTTATCACAGACTTCCCTATAAATAACTCGTTTTTGAATATACGATACGACATAGACCTAGCTAGTCATGCATATCGATCAGGATTTCGTTGCCGGGCAATAAAGCCGGGCAATAATGGGTTAAAAATGTTCATATCAATTTGGAATTCCCTAGTCTATTTATAACTATATGATATTCGGCAAACGACGGAGAAACGAACCGTATTACGGAAATAACCGAATGTTCTTTATGATTCTTTCAGCGGAGTATTACGGAAATTACCGATTAGTTACGATTGTATACGATGTGTCACTTCCAAGCTCGTATCGTTGTCACTCGTATCGTTTGTCGTCTGTTTGTCATCCTGTTTCGCGCCAGATTATTGGCGATACATCTACATGTGTACGTTGAGCTGTCATCTTTGACCATAACTCTACGGAAATGACTTGACTAGTAATGCAAAGAAGATGAAATAAAATAGATGATATATAGATAAAAGTAAAAGAAATAAATAAGGCATAATACACGGACCATAAAGATAGTTTAAAAACTTTATAATAAACTCAATTATATAGAACCATCCGTGGATAAAATAACTACTTGTGACCATTCATTTTCTGAATTAGACACTTTCAAAGTCAATGGCATTCATTTTAAATCAAATGTCGTTTAGATCTGCACAATTTTACGTGTATGAACACATCAAAATGGGATTACATTATTGTATTTTCCCTGGAAAAAAGCGTAGTAAATTAGTTGAAATTGACAGTTCAACAAAGACATTGCTGAAGTATATGATAAATAGAATAATAAATGTGTATTTTCATATCACACCCTATATCAGGCCCTCGACCCATATCAGCCCTCGAGCTAAAGCTCTCGGGCTGATATGGCGTCTCAGGCCTGATATAGGGTGTGATATGAAAATACACATTTATTATTCTCTATGTATTGAATTAAAGACCGGGTTTTAAACATAAATCACTGATATTTTAGAAGCTGGTGTCATAGTTTAATATTTACCGTGCTTTCCATAGCCAGTGGTTCCCTTCGCTAAGATAAGACTTGGTTTCAAATGCATATACCGTCCTTCTGATCCACATACGCTAGACCTCAGAACGTACGGAGCTTTAATTGGCCCATCTGCGATTGTGATATGAGCCCCAAGAGTTCCTAACGACGGCGATGGTGTATATTCTGTTTTACTTGTCCACGTCTTGGGTATAACTATTTTTATATTTCCAAAGTAAGCACGTCGTTCTGTGGCTTCAAACATGAACATGGAGGCTTCCGTAAACACAGCCTGCAAACAGATTATTTGAGAATTATATGTAAGGAGAGGTGAGTGGACATTTCGGAAGAAGGGGACATTGGTAGATAATGGGGAGTAAAAAAATGGGAATATTCGGAAGGTCAGAACATTTAATAACTATATAAAAGTATGAGGGTCGAATTCGGAGATAAATATTGTAATAACAATATTCCAAATGCAGGTACAGAAATAAACAGCTGATCGTATATATATATGAAAATATGTTACTTTGAAAATGATAATAGTATGTGCGTGCGTAAATTGATCTGTCACATGATATTGCAAACCCAAAGCCACCAGACATATATTGCAATGTCGAAATAATAAACGTACAAACAACGTCAATGCTGTAACACAATGTTTCAAATTTGAATATCTGTGTCATGGGTAATATAGACAATATTTAATATTGGTACCTACCAATAAAAGTACTTTGCTGCAATGGTGAATTCCAAAGGAAAATTGAAATTGAGACTTGATGACCTCCCAAACATTTATTGAAAAGAAAAGAAGTCGTTTTAATCGTCCTATATACATCACAGCACCCACACACAATGACACGGTATGTCCGTATTGCACCACAAAGAGCAACTTAAATATACCGTGAAAAGGAATATACACACACAAGGAGTGGTGAAGACAGGGTTACCGACTTGGAAAGGTTAGTAAGCAATATGACCTATTGCTTGATTTAATCGATTTTATCTGTACACAACCTAGCTATTATCGTGTCTTCAGCGCCCAAATTAACAAGACAGTGCAAAGAAATGCGCATCCCATCAAAAGGAAATCTCTAACAATAAAGTCCACATCCAGAGCAATTAGCAAGCGATACAGTCACGTGTATGTTGTAAAAATATATAAACAATACATAATTAGAAACACCTCAGGATGTATCTAGAATTGTACTGAACAACCACAGCAGCTGCAGCCAAAGAGTGAACCAGTATAGGGTACGACCAGAAAACCTAAAGGACGAAAGTTCATGCACCAACCTCCCCTTTCAGGATTTCAGAAGGTGCAATCATATAGTTCCACGCGGTTGTCCGGTCGACCCACAATAGAAACTTGAAGCATAGTGACTGTCTGTAGACTTGTCAAATACCAAGAATGGAGTGCGTTGCAATACTGAAATGTGGTATCCTTTACTGACCAATGTTCTGATTAGTTTTGAAATCCTTCAGACTCCTCGAATTTTTATTTGAAGGTTATATATCACATCTCTACAGAATAAAGGTTGTGATATTGCAAAAATGTTTTCAGGTTGGTTTTACATTTCTCCAACTTCGAGAAAGATCTACGTAGTTTGCGATAACAAATGCATGCTGAAGAAGTTTACGTTTACAAACTTGATTTCGATATTAAGTCCTTAGAATCGCTACATGCCCTAGCAAACCGAATGAGTTCGGAGATATATACCCCGTATGCTGTAGGACGAGGTATGGCCCCCATTTAAATTGGATAGATAACGAAGCTACTAAAATCTATTTTATCTTTGATACTACTATTGTCTTAGTGAGAACTGACAATTATGACGTCATGACGTTATCCAATAATGGCTCAAAGGGACGGCAAGAGAACTACTTTGTAATCGCTGTATTTCTTCAGTTATGATCGAAAATAAAAAAAAACATGTTGTAGAGCGCATT
The DNA here is from genome assembly GCA_037043455.1 of Cyrtodaria siliqua. Lineage (NCBI taxonomy): Eukaryota > Metazoa > Mollusca > Bivalvia > Adapedonta > Hiatellidae > Cyrtodaria > Cyrtodaria siliqua. The sequence goes on along the minus strand of JAWPHD010018160.1, from coordinate 7,450 downwards.
AACATCATACGGAGTCATGTCGTCATCCAAGACGGCCTCCAGTAGTAAACATTCTTTTCATTCCACCATCAAATTTCATAGAAATATTTGTCACAACATGTTCAAATTTCACCCTAAGATATATCTTAGTCTTGAATAGCAAACTGTTAATTTTGAAATCAGGACGTCTTTCAAGATGGCCGCCGCTGGCGTTAACATGAAACTCTTGTTATAACCATTATCATCATGCATTTATGATCGGATCTGAGTAACACTTTCACAGATGGCACAGCTCATGATATTGTTGTGCAATACCATAATATGGCGTCATGACGTCATACAATTTGAAAATAAAAAGGTTATTAGATTTGTATTGGGATATATTCACTCGTTCTTCCGCGGATAAATATTGCGCGATACAAATCTAATAACCTATAAGTATCGACCGAATTCAAATGGCAATAAATCTCTCTAGGGTAATGATGTTTACAGATTTTATTTATCACATAACATATATGCGACCTATTATATACTTACGCCAATGTGTGAGTGTATTTATTACGCCGTTTGTTCTTTAAGTAACTCTAACCATGCCTTTATGATTTTTTAAAGTTTATCCATGAAACATCAAGACTTTCCGCATACACTCGAGTGATCTGAACCATAGTTACACTGTCTTTTCCTTTTCCACCGGCGTAGGACCGATCTGACAACTGAATTATGCTTTCATTTCTTTTGTGCGTCCGAGTTGTTTTTCATGCCGGTGTAATGAGATAAATCGACACCCATAGAATAGTGAATAGTATCATATTGACCCCATGCGGTTCATGTTGTAATGCAGGTGATTTGAATGGTTTTAATGTAGCTTTAAGACATTTTACAATTGATGCCATATTTTAGTAAAATATCACAATGGATCTTTCTTTCATAACCATTTCTCTAACATAGGTTTTTGCAATACACGCCATTATATATTTTGAAGAGTATTTGTTACGGTTTAATCTTAGCCATTGCCCGGGCCCCTGTATTGAGCACCACGGTAATAAGCAAGTGTCTGATAAATAGAGGATCTTACATGAGTACTCATTCATTATTGAATTTATTAAACGAGTTGCCAAAATGATATAATGCGAGGCTCTTGCCGAGCATTATATCATTTTGCAAAGCCGAGCATTATATCATTTTTGCAAACGAGTTTAATGAATGGAATGAGAACGAATGTTAGATTCTATTTATTACATAACTTATAACGCCACATTACGTCAGAAAACGTACATTAACGTGACGTCCATGACGTCATTAACATTATGTTATACCACTAGTGGAATATCAAATATATTAAATGGTGTTATTACACTCCCACACCACATGTTATGTGATAAAGAAAAATAATGAATAGAAATGGCACAAATGATGAAACGGGATTCATCTCAATATCAGTGCGGAGTTTACCTCGACGAAGCCATGAACAAGAGGTCTACTGACCTTGCCTCAAAGTGCTCACATGTTCAAGAAACAACAACAACAATTGATTTATATAACTACTCCTCAACGCCATTGTGTCCACAGGGGTCGCTCAACATTATACAGTCGAGTGCGAGGTCGACTTCAACTAATTAAGTGATGAAAAAATGACTACATAAGTAACACAGAAAGATGGAGAGAAATATGTATTTATTATGTTATTATAGATGCAAGGTTTAACATATGCTAATCTATCGGGGCCTTTAAAAAAACAAATCCGTCCCTAAAACAACCTTATAACAATATCCTTGCTTTGAATAGTGTGAACATAATGCACAGTCTCCCAAATTAGAGAGAAACAAATATTCCACCCCACCCCTCATTCATCTTCATACTATAACGTTCCCATAATACTCACTTTATTTTGATGTGGATTTTCGTTGTGTGTGTTTTTTTCTAAGAGACTAAATAAAAATATATTTACTCATATAAAGCACAAATAATTCCTCAAATAATTCCTCAAAAAATGTTCATGCAAGTTATATTTATAACGGTATATATTTAAATTGTTAGCATACATGTTGTACAAATGTGTTACGGTTTCAATTGTACAATTAAACAAAGAAGAGTACAGAATGTACACACACCGAAACGAAATCATACGATAATTCATAAAATAATGGACATGTTATATACATTATATACATAACGAACACTTATTTATCTTCTCAAATAAATGCATACATAGATTTTTGACAAAAACATATATGACACCAAATAATTCGTCCGATCCATCATCATGCATGTTATCTTAATAATCCTGTTATATAAATTGTAGTCAAGTAAACTATAGTTTGGTAAAATATGTATGATTCGTAATACCCCAGTGTTTTGTTTTAATGTTCCTCGTTTGAAAATAATAATAATAATAATAACAAATATAATAATTGCCTCTCCATCTCCAGTATTGAAAATGCTCAAATGCGTTATAGTAATAGTTTTCAAAGATTAAATTATTAAAAATGTAAAAGGATATCTTTAAAAATATATTCTGAATTTATGAGGTTACAAAACTAAAACAATTTAGAAGGACCCACCACCATTTTTCTATAGTTAAATGGTCCGTACCTCATATATAGCACGTGATTTTCCCTCCGTGACCCCCTCACCCTCCTCTTTAAAAGTTAAATGGTCTGCACCTAACAAAATCTAATTAATATATACTACCAAATATTACGTGATGAACACGTATATGTTCTAAGCAATGTGAGAATATGGACAATTCCGGAATTGCTCTGCGCAAAGTCATATGCATCTGAAAACTACTATATTATACAGACAGCCGAATTGGTTTCCGTTAAATTGTATATAAAATAAAAGCCATGAAGAAAGTTGGAAAAACAAACGAAAGCTTGCGGCAAAACAAAATAGATTTTATTATAAATATATATATATATATAATTGTCTAAAGAAAAACAATCCAGCAGTTGTCCTGCAAATTCTTGATCACTGACCAAATGGAGTCAGTTATAACCGAGTCCTTCTTTACTATGGCGGCAGAAGCAGTCGAATTTACAAGTCCCGATTTTTTTAAAATTTAATCGACTTTCACTAACTTCATATGAAGACTTAAAAACAAAAATAAATTAATTAAAGAATGTGAATTAAAAAACATATCAACTTATTTTAAAGACATATTCGCATTATTTATTTTCAGAAAGTGGTTATGATATCGTAATTTTGTCAAAGAAATGCAATTTGCAATCAAATGAAGGTGTCTTCTGCAATACTTTAAGACGTAAACGTCCTAACTAAGTCATGTTATCTCAACATGACGAGGCCGAAATACGTTCCTACGTTTTCAGTGAACTTGACATTTTTTTCTTTTCTTTATATCGCGTTGAAACAAAAACAAGTAAAAATATATCAATATAACGATATTCGATGTAATGAGTATTATCTGTATTATACGAGATATTTATCTGATACACACGAGCTATTTATTTCAAGCTATGTACAGTTTGTCGATTATGTCGATTTAAAATCTCAAAAATGATAAAACAATTCGAGTTAATTGAATCAAATTTACACCGCAATGATTAGCCTCGGTCGTCCGGCCTGCTTCTTGTTTCTTTGCTACGCTTTGTTACGAGTATTCTAGTCTCGGACAGTTTGTTTGTTTGTTGTATGGTGTTTTATGTCAATTTCAACACATGTAAGGTTATATATGACGGTCGTTTTTTTTGTGGTTAAGGCAAACCATCCACTTTTCCTGGGTAGAACCAGTACTGTACACCTCCCGCCATCCGTAAGAATCGACACATCTTCACTTTCAAAAGAGTATGAGAGTATGGTCTCAATATCTAATACAATTCTATGCCCAGAAGAGCGAAATAAACACAGTGGAATTTAGTTAGGAGCAGCGGTCACGAAGCCTGCGCATCACAAGTAAAAGCCAAAAGACTAAATTAAAAATCAGACAATATATCCTATGGGTGGTTAAACAATACCCAGAGCCTTTATCGGCCGGAGTAGTGGAACCACCGAATCGAAATTTAAGTAAGAAAACAAAAACATTTGAAAATGTACCACCGATATCTAAATATAAGTATCTATTGTACATAAAGTCTCTCAAAATCTCGCCAAAATCTCTCCAACATAAGTGACAATTTCAACCATCCATTTCCCCCCAGGCCTTTATGCTGTTTCCCCTGGCTGAATCCGTGTAACATAGCGTAGCGAAGAAAGCAAAAGTAGGCCGGGTGACCAAGGCTAGAATAAAGCTTCTTAAAACATGCGTACACCTCAAAACGAGGTCATACCGAACAATATGTATGATGGCTGATTGGTCAAAGTCAGTTTTTAAATTCTGGTTACGTTTATTGTTTGTCTTCAATTGTGTTTTGTTATGCCCTTAGTGGTTTATTCTCTTTTTACTCTGACTTCTGCTGTCATTGAGTACTTGCTTGGTTGCTTTCTATGCCTAGAAATCTCATGTAGTTTTATTTACAACATAACGTCATGAAAACGTTGATTTGTATTTCCTTGAAAAACTGGTAAATACAGTGGCAAATCGCTAGTGGGTACTTTAATCGACCTAATCTGCCAAGACAGATATTTGCAAGTAGGACATATACATCATACGGGTTTGGCTGTCCGAGACTAGAATGCACGTAACACAGCGAAGCGAAGAAATCAGAAGCAGGCCGGATGACCGAGGTTAATCATTCCGGCATAAGAAACGACGTTAACTCGATTTTTTTATCATTTTTGAGATTTTAAATCGAAATATTTATATCACATTATCGACAAACTAAGGTGGCTGATTTCTGCCCTGTCGTCTTTTCGTTATTTCGCCGCAAAAAGATGACAGAGCGAAAAGACGACAGGACGAAAAGATGCATAATGCACCGCGAAAAGACGACAGAACGAAAAGACGACAGAACGACAGAACGAAAAGACGACAGTTCATGGGCGAAAAGACGACAGAACGCCACGCGAAAAGACGAAAAGACGACACTTCAGCCGCGAAAAGACGCCATTTGATATTGTCGTCTTTTCGTTATTTCGTGTGGCCTTCTGTCGTCTTTTCGTCATGCATTTGTCGTCTTTTCGTTCTGTCATTCTGTCGTCTTTTCGTTCGGTCGTCTTGTCGTCTTGTCGTTCTGACGTCTTGTCGTCTTGTCGTTCTGTCGTCTGTTCGTCTTCCGGTCGACATGCGCACTTCTGCACTGCGGCCATTTCCATTACTGCGGTAATGTTTAATCCCTGTGTAATTAAATTAGTATGTCAACGGGAAGGCGAAAATGCGACAGGACAACAAGACGACAAGACGACAGAACGACAAGACTACAGAACGAAAAGACGCCAAATGCATCGCGAAAAGACGACAGAACGACAAGACGACAAGACGACAGAACCACAGTTTAGTTTAAACATATTTATTTTACATCGATTGCGAAACAAGTTATTGCAACTTAGATTAATTACTCTCGATGGCTTCCTGGGTAGAACCAGTACTAAGTAATGTGGATTAATTATCTTGCTCAATGATAAATAACGTGGCCGCGGCGAGGATCGAACCCACGACCTCTCGATTCTGAGTTCGGCGCTCTACCACTGGACCACGCACTCCACAATTGACAAGACGACAGAGCGAAAAGAGACAGAACGACAGAACGAAAATATGACAAATGCATCGCGAAAAGACGACAGAATGCCACACGAAATAACGGAAAGACGACAATATCAAATGACGTCTTTTCGCGGCTGAAGTGTCGTCTTTTCGTCTTTTCGCGTGGCGTTCTGTCGTCTTTTCGCCCTTGAAATGTCGTCTTTCCGTTCTGTCGTTCTGTCGTCTTTTCGTTCTGTCGTCTTTTCGCGCTGCATTTGGCGTCTTTTCGTCCTGTCGTCTTTTCGTTCTGTCGTCTTTTCGCGGTGATATAACGAAAAGACGAAAAGACGACGAATTATTTTAATGTCAGGATATGCAAATGTCAAACAAACATTTATCAGTCTGGATATAAAAAAAAATTAAATTGATCAATATATAGATATATATATTTGAATAACAGTCAACTGTTTTTGCCGACACACTGTTGTTACGGATGTGATCATTATTAATTAGGATAGGACTGAAATGCTATTATATTTTGAATGTTGAATACGGTACTGTATTCCCTTCTCAGTCGTTTCAAAATGTTAAATCTTTCAATTATATGCAGGCCAGGGCCTACATGGGCCTTCGCGTAGCTACGAGCCTGAGAAACACGATGTGACGTCACGCGCATTCGCTTGACAGCTACTATCGCGCAAAGAACCGATTCAGTCAACCCAAATTAAACGAGATTTCTGGGGGAAGAATTGTTTCAATATATTTATTTATTATGCATAATTGTATATAGCAACAACTATTTCAAAAGTGTTTTAGTGATTTACGATGTCAGTGAATTGTTATTAATGATAATATGAAATAAAGAAACATGTTTAGACACAACTGGATTGTTATTCTGTTGGAATAAATGAAGATAGTATATAGAAATCTCGTTATATCTTCTGTATTTAAGATCAGATTGTAGAGTTCAGGGTCTAGTTGTGCATGAATGTTATCACTTGTCTCTACGTCAGGACGTCTTGACGTCACAAGGTTATTAAAAACTGTTTGTTTTCACTGATCGCATTTGTTAAGTTGTTTTTCTATGAAATCAATCAGTGTTTTACTGTCTCAGTCAACGCTGACAGTTTTAACAACATGACGTCATCAAAAATGGCCACATCGCTGACCGTCGTGACGCCATGACGTCAGGACGTCATTCAATTTGGAAAGCCCGTGTTTGATCAGGTTCTGATCAAAATCTTTTCATTCATAACAAGTGTCAAGCTCCAGATTATCTGAGATTTTATTCATAATGACAAATGTTTAAACCGAGTTGCATTTGTTTAGGATGTTTATTTCTATTTGCATGCATATTTTAAAAAAAAATGTATGTCCATGTTCATGAATAAGGCACTGCCTCATAGCGAGCTCAAATCCAAATGCCACCGGACTTCAAATGAAAACTAATTATGAATTATGGATCAGGCATCAAACATATATGACATTTACATGTGTTGAAAATTACGTATTTAAACACCAAACAAAGTGAACAAACAAACAGACATTGTCCTTAACATTTAGACCCAACATTTGGTTGTGTGCACACCCTAGCAAGTAGTTCTGGTTCATGCCAGTATGCGGACTAGTAGGTTTAAACATATTTCGTTATGTCTGGGTGGGGCAGTTGATAGCAAACTCGCTTTCTATACGCCCGTAAGGACATCACGTTGTCCGTCCGTCTGTCCGTTAACTTTTACCTGACAAATGATTCAAGTATTTAAGGTCTACAACAATGAAACTGTTTAATCTTCAGCATGATACATGAATACATCTGATAAAGGCCTAGAACTCCTCTCTGGTTATTTTTTTTTAATTATTCCCTTTGAAAACGTTTAACCTATATGTCCCGGC